>JABGLY010000845.1:0-53824 GCA_013623525.1 Fusarium dimerum | reverse complement strand
TTTTTTTTTTTATAAAAAAAAACAAAAACGAACGAAAAAAAAAACAAAAAAACAAAAAAAAACCACCCACCCACCACGGCGGGTAACGCTGTAAATAATAACGCTATTTGACGGCTACTCTCAGGGCCGGCCGCCATCAGGCTGCCCCGTGCCGAAGGGACCAGAGGTCGGCGAGCAGCCGCTCAGCGGCTGCTTTACTGGCACCGGCCAAGCTAAAGAAGAAGAAAAAGTCAGCTTCAGATTCATGCTGAGGGAAGTATCCACAAGGCGGTAGGTAGTCATCGAGTCTTAAGCGTTGGTGAGACGGCATTGATGGGATGTCGACTTACATGGTGACCCATGGGGCATCACCAATCTTGAACCGGCCCTTCGCCCACTCCTCCAGCCCCTCCGTGAGGAGCTTGGCGGCAGCCATGATGGCGCCCCTGAGAGCAGCCGCCGCGATGTTCTTCCAGGAGAACATTTTTATTGATAAAAAAAAAATAAGGAAGCGAATGTTTATGATTTTTTAGTATAAAAAAAAGACTAAAAAAAAGCGAATGTTGGGCCCCTTAGGGAAAAGAAAGAAAAGAAGAAAAGAAGAGATGAAAACGAGTTCGGATGGTTTTATCATCCTCGCAACCGTCCTCCTTCCGTCTCTTCCTCTTTCTTCGAGATAGTTGTTATGATTGATGTTGCTACAGTACCTCTATCATGATGATGTACCTACCTACTCAGGGAAGCCACAAGTTGGCCATGCCCAGCAGGCAAGGAGCAAGTGTTGGCAATGCTAGACTCCCAGAAAGCACGGCTTGATAGACTGAGGCTTACCAAATTGCATATGTACTACCTTTCTACCCCTACTACCTGATCGTCTAGGCCATGTGGCTTGATAGTCCCTCAGTAAAGAAACTCGCCAGACTTGTGTCGAAATAGTAGAGGGTCGATTTCCCTGATGACACACGTTACTTACTACCTAGGAGACCAGGATATGGAAGAGCATGGATTCAACAGGCTCGCGACTGAAGAATTCACATTCGGAGACACCAGGCCAGACAATGCTCTCCTGGAGATCACTGAAAAGGGCACATCTTCCTTCACCCGAGTTAAATAGGAAATCCTCAGAGGCAGATGAGCCAGCCGAGGAATAGGTAGGTTTTATATCCATGACTTCAAGTGCCTAAAGTACAGCCAACTTATGAACAACATACGAAAGTAATGGTTTTCGACTTGGCACTGTCAAATTGACAGAGTTATGGGAGCAGGTAGTCAACAGGTAAATGACGCCCTATCACTAGGCGAAGTTGTGAGAAAATCAAAAGTGCTTATGAGGTCCGAGTCTATAAGTATAATATCTTTTGTCTTATTGAACCACTAGCTAGTAAGCACCCTTCCGGGTCCATCCCGATTATGAATAGTTAATACCGGCGAGTAATTCAAGGTTTTGAAAGCTCAATAGCAAACTTGTATAACCAGTCATCCTCTCTTAGAACACTTGTGACACCCCAAACAGTCACTAACAGCAACATACCCCATACTTTGTAGCGCGGACTGAAACAGAAATGCCAAAGATGGGAGAACCAATTTTCCATCTCCCAATCAACGTAGATAGGCCCGTTCTTTTGGTATTGTGTCAAAGTGTAGAAAGTGCTGGACTTCATCTGCCTAGGTGTTGAATCCAGTAAATGCTCTGAGCGATACCATACCTCTCCACTCGCATGAGGACGACGGTCTGATCCAGGAAGAATGGTCCAAGTAGAGGGGTATCTTCGAGGCCGATTATTGTCGAATTCAATGCATTGTCTCTTATAACATGATTCGCAGACTATTCCCATGATAACCCAGTCCATCTCTCGACAGCCATCCTGGCAAGGAGGTACCTGGTTCATCTCCGATGCCTCAGGAGGATCGATATCGATGGGAATCAGAGATATGTCATCATTAGAGCCCTTGGGCTCTGGTAACCCTTGTGTTCCATATCTAGGATCCCAAGGCTTGCAACGTTCACGGAAAAAGTCCAAGAACGGTCCGAATGACACTCGAGGTTTTTGTGAATCCATAGCGATAGTGACGATTGTTGAGGAATGTGGGAGGGAGGTCTGAGTCTGATGTAAGATAAAAGAGAGGGATGGGCGAGCTATATAGAAAGATGAAGTGTTGTCGATGGGAGGTCGACGGCAGATAGTATAGTATAGAAAGAGTTGAGATGGATGGTTTGTGATATTTCTCTTATACAATCAAGTCAAGATGTCGTGCTGGCATGTTTATATGTGTGACGGACCATAGTTTCGGAGAATACTCCAGAATCAGAGTTTGCTATACGAAAAGTATTCTACAGCTTGGTATTCAATTATTCAAGTTTTGGAAAGTTTTAGTTTGCAGCAAGCAAGTGGCTTCCTTCAACTATCTAGACATGAGGTTGAAAGAGAATGTCAATCATGTGTTATTGCATGCATATTAGAGCGAGACAAGATCGGATAACTAGCCGCAACCCTTGCATGTACATGTACCGCGTCAAGCCAGGGATTTGATTAGGCCAGGTTAACTTAGCTTTATTGACAGCGTACCCAGCTAAAGCGGGAGAAGGGGGGAAGCAGACCCTAGGCAGACTTGACTTCGGTTTGCTTGGATTAGGACTTGTTTATGGTGACAAGTCAAATCACCATATAAGCAATGTAGACGCTTGAATGTTAACTGGGTTGGATGGCGATCCATAGTTGGTTCTCGAGTCAAGGGATGAAAACCAAATTGAGTTGTTCTAGATGGAGATTTGTCGGTACAACTAAGGTAACGAACGTTAAGGGCAATCATTGGGATAAAACCCCCATGCTCAGTCCTTGGCGTGGCGGGTGTCGTGATCACAGGACGAAGAGTGCGGTCATTGTCCTACTGTACCGAGTCTGGAGAAGCAACGATCACGTTGTTGTAGGACACATGATTCATGGCTTAAGGATAGAAAACTAAGACAGCCAAGTCCGTGAGGGTTTGTGCATTTAATTAATTATGCTCTACATGTACCTTTGCACACTTAGATAGTCTAGAAACCACAAATCATGGCTGTGCTGACAGAAAATAAAGGGTTCTTGTGGAGGGAGCCCATATTATGATCAGCAGGGACTTTTAGGGCTGTTGGATTCAGAAGTGACATGGCTTTCTTCTGTTTCAGAAGGGGAAACGGTTGTATTTCTTGTAATGTTGGTTTTTGGGATATACCTGCATGGAGCCAGAGCCTGATCTACAGGCAAAAAATGTAAAATGACATTTGTTGTCGATGTTGACATTGATGATGACAGTAAGACTCGACAGGATTAACGTTGCAATATTCATTATACAAATAGCAACAAACAAATTTATTCTATTCTCTAGCGTCTTAGCCGTCCTAATTCAGCTCAGTGTCTCTGCTCTATTCCCTCGGCATCGGCATTGAGATTCTTTCCTGCTCCACTACCTACAGTACCAAACACACAGCCCTACCACCACGACCAGTACTGCTTGACAGGTCCTAAGCCAACGTACTGTAACTAATACAAATAAATGGTGGATGTTTTCTCACCTACTGTAGGTATTGTATTCTCTCAGCACCTTGACCTACAGGCATGAACTCTTTTTTAGTTTATTTTATATGGATCGGATCCATCCATTAACTCCGTACTTGCTCGCTAACCTCGCCTACTCCCTATTTCGACCCCTCTTCCCTCACAAATCCCCATCTCTGAGCTCGTATCGTATGGGACTTTGCTAAATTTCCATCAGAAGCCATCAGCGCTGCTTTGTTGATTTTCTTCGTATTCTTAACATAAACTATCTTACCTCACATAAGCATACCATACCGGAGGGGGTTGTACCCCGATTGACAAAAAAAAAAGGGAAAAGAAAAAGAAAAGAAAAAGAAATAAATGAAATTACAGAACCCAACCTCCCCCCGCAGTCTTTCGCTTTCAACCCAACCCAAACTGTTCAACTGTGTGGCCCTGGCCTGGAGTGGCCGCCGTCATCTTGAGCTCAGTTTAGTTGAGTTAACCATTAATAACACAAGTCGAATCAAACAAACACCGAATTCCTCCACCGCGTTGCCCTGTAACTGATTATCTTCTCCCGTCGCAAAGTTCCGGCAACACCCCCCCATCTCATCCCAGTCCCAGTCCCAGTCCATCTCATCTCGTGATCTTGCAGCTTCCACAAGCTGCAGAGCCATGGATCAGTTTTGTCCTTTTGGTGTTTTCTTATCCGAGACTTGATACTGTACCATCATCCTATCCTACTATCCTACCCAGTCAACATCATTCGCCCACAACAAGACGCAATACAACGGATGCACTGCTAAATCAAATGCGAACCACCACAAGACCTCCACAGTCATTACCACTGCCATTGTGAACAGCGCCTCGTTCCCGTCGTCACCACTGACCCAGCCCTGTGTGGTAAACCCGGAGAGCTACATAGTAGCAGTAGCCCCCCAATCCGCACAGCCCCCCCGCGGCTTTGGCAAACTGGGTCTGAGGTCGGGTTTCTGACATTTACTGTACCATACCTAAACTCACCTCTTTGCGCGCCACTTCCGGTCCTCTTCCTTCTCACAAACCCGATCCTTCAACGACGTCGCCGCCAAAATGTCATTTCGTGGTGACGATCAACGAAGATATGGCCATGTGCCGCCTGTCCAATATCCCATTGCTCATCGCGGCCATGCCCAGGATCAGCAACAGCAACAACAGCAATCTCAGCCCCAGTATCAGCAGTCCTATGACCTCGATCGAAGAGCCAGTTTCAACAGCGGTGATGATGCTGTCTACTACGATCGCTCCTCCGATCGATCTCCAGCTTTCCCTGGCACCGCACAACCCTCGGGCGGGGACGAACTTTTCCTGACAAACCCTCCTGGATCACTACCTTCGGCTGCTCATTCTGCCTACGGTAGCACCAACACCGCGCTATCAGGCTATCAGCACCAGTATCAAGACAACGTTCCTCCAACGCCCACGCATTATAACCCTCAGAACTTTGCACAGACTTCTGCCGGCTTCGGTCGATCACAATCAACCACCACTCTCCCCTATCATCACCAACCGCCCACGCGCTACGCCTCCAATGCAAGCTCATACAGTCCCTCTCAGCCGACAAACTACACGCCCCAGGCTTATAATCCTGCCGCATATGCGAATACCTCCGCCGTTCCCCAGCGGCAACCAACGTATTCAGGTTATAACAACTATGGCCAGAACTATCACACTGGCGCTGCCTCGCAGTCGCCTGTATACAGCTCCAATAATTCAGGCTACGGCAGTGCCTACGCTCACACGACACCCTCGCCAGCCTTGTCTTCAGGTTATGAACAACCCCTCCAAAGCCCACCTCTAGGTCCATCAGCCAGCACGTCTCATTCATCATTATACGAGCAATCCTATGATCAATACAATACCCTGGCCAACGGTTCCGCCTCAGCCGCCGCTCCTTATCCCGACTCGTCTCAACCTCCCTATCCTACTACGGCCCAGATCCCGGTTGGCCCTTATTATGCAGCCAATGATCATAGCTCAATGTACAGCAGAGGATCCCGTTCAAACTCGCAGACATCGCCTATTTCGTCGCCGCCAGTCCAGACACAAGCCTCTCCCGGCCTTCAAAGACACCCTACAAACGCGCCCTTGCCGAGTCGACCTGGCGATGACCTTGAATGGACAAGTGGCACTCAAGATGACGATGCTGATGAACAGAGCAAGCAGAACAGTATAATGGAGGACATACAGGGTGTTCTAGGTGGTTCTAACCAACCCTACCGCCAGCTGCCTGATCCTTCGGATGATCGTTATAGAGATGAAGATGATGGTCGGCAGTTGCAGCGCTTTGATTCGGGTGCTACCACCATCCCCAACACAGCAAGCCGGACGACTTCTACACGCACTCAGACAGTCTACGACGAAGAAGACGACGATGACGATATCGGGGCGGCAGGTGTGTTAGCGATGCGACAAGCTGAATTGGATGATCAGAGGTTTGGTGGCGCATTCTTTGATATGCCAGCCATGCCTGCAATGCCCGCGATGCCTGCCTCCGGCCAATCGAATACTCTACCTCCCGCCCCGGAAGAGCAAGGCCAGAGTAGCGACAGTGATTTCGGCGGTGCTATGGATCTCGGAATGTTCAGTGGTGGTTATCCTGGCACTCTAGCGTATGGCAATGGTCTAGATCCTCAGCAGGGCGCGGCTGCCGGCCAAGATGCTGGTAGCCGGCCACTTCCAACGCCAGGTCAATTCAATCGCGCATACGGAGCCAGCGAGAGCGTGCCAGCGTTCAAGTCCGCAGAGATTGACTACGGAGGTACGGGAGGCTTGCAGGCCCCCACTGCTCATCGGTTGAGTTTTGATGAGGGAGACGAGAGGGTATCACTGCACTCGCGACAGAGCGGCACAGAATCACCCGCTCGGGACGATTATCAAGAGTTGTTCTATCACCCGGGACTATCCAGCAGACCGCTTCCTGCGATTCCGGATCCCGGATCCGACAGTAGCTCCATGCTATCAACACAGACTAACAGCCGCCAATCGTACCATACCTACTCTCGAAGCACCGACTCGCGGTTCGTTCAACCTGAAAACCCTGAAGCCTACTATACCTCTGCTGGATACCAGCTACAGCAGCCTGAACGGTCGATTTCATTATCTGGCCATACGCAAACTCCCCAAGTCCAGACTCCTGCTCGATCCAGGACAGATGCAGCCGAGGAGCGCAGAAAGCTGGCCCGGCATCATCATACCCCGTCGCAGAGCCAAGTACTCAACGAGTATGAGCCTGGGGCTGGTACCCTGGCGCCATTTGATGGAATCACGTTGCCTAGTGGCCGTAAGAAAAAGTTTATCCCTTCGAAACTGAACAGTGCGGACTTCCGCAGATGTCCAGAACCATGGGCTCTAAGTGGCCTCGAGGCATGGGTCCGAGAGACGGCGGAAGGAGAGCTCGATCTGAAGACGAAGGCCGTTGAAGAGGCCCTCATCAACCTCTTTACGGGCAAGATCCCCATGATGAATGTGGCAGATGCCGAAGTGCTTAGCGGTCATGTCGTGTCGCTCATGCTCGAGAAGGGCGTGCTAGTGCCAGAGGAGGAATGGGTGAAGTTTGGAAGCGGCCACATCTCCGGTGTCCTGTGGCAATTGACTGGTTCTGGATGCTATGCACCAAAGGTCCACACTGAGGAGATTGGCGGTCGATGCTACTCCTATCACTGTACGAGAACTCTCAAGAAGGTCGACTTGGACGACTTGATGCCCCAGAATGTCAAGCCGGCAGACGAGTGGCATGTCTTCTACGGCTTGAAGAGGGAGGATTGGGAGTCGAAACCAAAGAAGGAGGTTGATCGACAAAACATCCTGCACGAGATTGTGACTGGCGAGGAGAATTACATCAAGCAGTTGGATGTCTTCCGTCTGTACTACCGCGACCAGCTTCGGGCCATGAACCCGCCCATTCTTAAGCCTGACAAGCGAGACAAGTTTCTCGAAGCTGTCTTTGGAAAACTCGACACGGTCTCGGAAGTCAACAAGGACAATCTGTTTGCTCAGCTCAAGTACCGACAGCAAGAGCAAGGTCCCTGGATCACGGGCTTCAGCGACCTGTTCCGAGAATGGATTCGCAAGGCCAAGTCAATCTACATCGAGTACGCTTCTGCCTACCCACGCGCCGTGTACATGATGCGCCGAGAATCAGAGCGTAACATCCTCTTCAAACGATTCCTGGATGACATGCAGAAACACAAGTTTGCCTCCAAGCATGATTGGACTCATTACCTGATCGCCCCCATCCAGCGTCTACAGCGTTACATTCTTCTTCTTGAAAGTGTTGACCACAAGATGGTTGAAGATAGTGAGGAGAAGGCGAACCTTGGAAGAGCCATCGCAGAGATCAAACTTGTGGCGACAGAGTGTGACAGCAAGGTGGCAGAAATGAACAAGAGAGTCGAGATGATGGATCTCAACAGGATGCTTGTCTTGCGACCTGGCTTCCAATCAGTCCTTAACCTGGACCACCTGGGCCGAGAGCTGATTCATCAGGGAGAGTTGCAGAGAATGGGATCCAAGGGAGTCAGATGGGTTGATACGCACGCTCTGCTCTTTGACCACTACTTCATTCTGGCCAAGACAGTAAGCCCGAGAGACGGCAAAGGGGAGAAGAAATATGATGTATCGAGGGAGGTGAGTGAAGAGTCCCCCAATGCCGCCATTTGCTTTCATACCTTCCAGACTGACATGTGCCCTTACTGCAGCCTATCCCCATGCCACTGTTGTTCCTTGAGAGCATGAACGACGAGCCGGTTCAGAAACAGAAAGGCATCACTGCTCCTCTGGGTCGAGCTACAACCGCCACCACATCGTCGACTCAGCTCAGCAAGGTTTCCACCAACTCCGGAAGACCCGGCCTGGAGCACAGTGCTACCAGCTCGTCCATAGGCTCGGGCCTGACGCCAACAGGATCTAACGACCCAGAGAGCAAGATCCTGTACCCCTTTAAAGTTAAGCACCTGGGCCACGAGGTGTATACTCTCTATGCTTCAACAGCGAAGGACAGAGCCGACTGGTGCAGCAAGATTATTGAGACCAAGACCAGACATGCCAAGGCTCTGTTCTCACAGAACGCTGAGCCCTTCCGTCTCCGTGTTCTCGCGGATGCTGCGTTCCACTACGATGTGTCCTCCATGTATGCCAGGTCTGCCGGAGTGCCTGTCAAAGGTACCCCTCTCGATCGAGCTATTGAGGAGTTGGAGAGCGTTCTCGGTCCCGCTCAAGGAGTTGCTCCTGTCTGCAGAGCTCAGGTGAACTGTGCAACGGGTTTCACAGCGTTTGGAAAATCTGTTATTGCTATTGGTACCGACTATGGTGTCTACATCTCAGACCCTTCTAATCCTCGAGGGTGGCAGAGGGTAAGTTGTCCTGACGCTTCTATATCAATCTGTTCCTGGGATGTGAGCTAACATTATTCTCGCAGAGCGTTCAAGCGACTCGTGTGACGCAGATTGCGGTCCTGGAGGACTTTTCCGTGTGCCTGATTATTGCTGATAAGAACTTGATCTCGTATCCATTGGATGTGATCGCTCCTGTTTCCGAGTTTGCTGCTCCCCTCAACGACAATCCTCGCCGTGCACCACAGCGCCTCGCCAAGGACGTGACCTACTTCGCCACGGCCAAGATGAAGGATCGCATGCTGCTCTTCTACAAGCGAAAGGAGGGGTTGCACACCTCGTTCAAGGTGCTCGAGCCCATATTCCAAAAGTCGTCTGAAAAGAGATCCAAGTTGTTTGGTGGACGAAGACCTGGTGGTGGAGCGACAGAGACCTTCCGCGACTTTGACGAATTCTTCTTCCCCACCGAATGCTATTCTCTCAGTCTGTTCCAGACATACATCGCTGTTGCAACGGCCAAGGGTATCGAGATGCTTACCTTGGACAAGAAGCAACCCATGTCGATCCCAGATCTCCGGGGACCCGCAATCTCAAACATCGCCCTTCGCATCAGAGACCAGAAGCCTCTTGGAATGTTCCGGCTAAATGAGAACGAGTTCATCCTAACATACGAGGACTGTGCCGTGTACGTGGATAAACACGGTGACGTTAGCAGGACTCTCATCATGGAGTACACCGGCAAGCAGAAGAAGGCGCGCAGCGTTACAATGTACGGCCAATATCTCCTGCTCTTCAACGAGGATTACGTCGAGGTGCGGAACGCAGAAAATGGTCGACTTCGTCAGATCATCGCCGGAAGGGACGTGAGGGTTCTTGACCATGGTGTCCGAGGACCTACGGGTAGCAGCTCTATGAACCACCAAGCACACAGCAATGGCTACCTCCAATCATCAAGCGGCAGTGAGGGTTCTAAGGGAACCGTCAAGATCGCTATGAGCCATCCCGAGCTTCAGGGCCGTCAGATCGTGCTCGAGATGTTGCTGAATGACGGCCACATGGAGAAGTAAAAGGTAACGGAAAACGGGGAGCGACAGTAATGATGACTGATGGCGAATCATGAGAAGTTCGTTCAAGGCGTTGGGTATTCGTGACGCTTTCATGCGTTGAATGAAGCGCATGCAACAGCAGGATCATCGGCAACTGCAGTCAAACAAAGGAATTGAAGGAATAGGTGGTTCGAAGGATTGCAAGACTCGCAGGGGAATGCTCCTCTAATTATGTATATATTCTTTGGCGTCGGTCAACGGAGACGGTCCATCTCTTTTGACACTCAGCGGCAAAGTCAGTTGCCATATGGATAGGCAAGACATCCCCTCTCTGGAGAGATATCAGGGGATATATATCATTGGACACATTTTTTCTTTCTTTGGGATGGTTACGGAACGCTGGGCGTTACATGGATTGGATGCATAATGATACGAATGTACGTTGGATGGAGGCAAATGAACTTGAAGATGAATTTCTTAGATGTCCTGCGATGAGGGGGGAGGGATGGAGTATATTGGGACGAGAGAATGAGATATGAAAGGCGATGTTCAAATGTTTGTCATGATGGTATTTGTACGTGATGTTGTAGAAAATCTGAACTCTGGGCATCCGACATTAACTACAAGAAGTTGATATGAGGGCGAGCTAATTGTTTTCTCTTTTGCTCCCTCGATCCATCCTCTTCCTCCGCTTCTCGATTCCAACCCCTTGCTGTTACGACAAACTAGCTCTTTTTCAAGTTAATGGTATTATAAATGATTTGCTCTTGAAGCGTCACCTCTCTCTATTTCTCCTCCCAATTCGATATCCTCAGGTATTTCAAGATAACAAAAACACATTGTCCCTTTTACGTTTTTATCCATTTTCGTTGTTTAGTTTAAGACTTGTTTAGGCCTTGACCTCCTTAATAGTTTCCTTGGCATCCTGCTTGATGTCTTCAACAACACCCTGGATGGTATCCTTCTTGGAGGTTTCGTGAAGAGTAATTCTGGTAATCTGGGCAAGTCCGACGAGACCGAGGAAGAAGTTGACGGCGGCGAGGCTAGAGGGGGAATTTATTCAGCATGGGATATGACGAAACAGGATCAAACATGGCAAATGGCAGAAAAGAAGAACATACAGGTAGTTCTTGGGCTTGATGATCAAGCACCATCTAGTCCAGATAAGACCAGTGCAGGTAAGAGCGAAGTTCTGAGTGAAGGAGAGCTTCTCAACGGGACGCGCGAAGTCGGAGATACCGGCAAGGACAAGAGCCCACTATTCATAGTGTGTTAGTCAATATTTTTTTGGGATTCGTTAGATATGGCTATAATTCGACGAGATCGAGGTCGGAGCTGAGGAACGTGTGTTGGGGATGTTATAATGAGTTGACAAACCTTCATAACGGGAGCCCTATGATAGAGTTAGCATTCAAAAAATTGTCGTCATTTAGGGACCACCGGACTTACCAGAAATGCACCGTCTTCAAACCAACCTCGCTCTCCCACATGCGCTTGAACCAAGACTGCTGCTGCTGAGCGCCATCAGTGCTCTGCCATCGACGACCATTTCCCTGGTTGAACTGCTGGCGGAAGCTCTGCTGCTGGGCGCGGAAAGCCTGGCGGGCGTTGGCATTGAGAGTGGCCTGGCGAAACATGGGGCGCGAGGCGCGGAAGATGGAGTTTGCGGCGGAAGACATGGTGATGATATCTGTGACTCGAAGGGAGGGATGGAGAGGAGATCGAGTATCTGTATGTACGAGAACAAGGACGTTGGTTAGTTTAAATTTGGAAAAAATAGCTTCGTTTAGTTTGGAATAGGTTATCAGAGATGGTTGTTCGGCGCTACTATGGATGACATTGGCATAGTATAGGTGTGAGGGACTGAGGATGGGATGTGTGGAAAAGTGCAGACGGGGTTTCAGGAAGATCGATTGCGTAGCGCAATTGAACGCAGCGAGGGGGGAATACTGATTATTCCAACAGGGACATACGCTGTTTGGTTGTGTACAGGTAGAATAAGAAGATGAAAAAAAAATGCGCACTCACAGGGACGGAGAAGAGGTTGAGGTTGAGTAGGAGAGAAGTGTGTGATACAACGTTAGGAATTTAGAATTCAATTCCGAACCGGCCACAAGCTGGTTCAGATTCAGAAGGTGGGCGTCAGGATGTTGGGGCAGGTTGCTGTCGGTCACTGTCTGCCCGAGCAAGAACAAAAGAAACAGAAAAAAAATGGGGTGGGAAGGGACTATGCTACTGTACGTACCAATCTTAGTAGCAGAAACAACAAGGCAGGCAAACCGTTTGCTTCCTGGGAAAGTGACCCTGGAAAACACAGTGCTTTTGCACAGTTTAGCATAATGTAATTACAGTACAGATAGGTAGAGCGAGCGGCACCGGAACGAGCAAGATTACCTAAGCCCATAGTTGCATAATCCATAAAAAAGAGACTTATGCACATGAACAATTATCCTTCGGCCGAGCTGCCAATTGGGTCCTTTTGCCAACCACAAGCTCGCAATTACTACATCCAATCCAGTCCAGCCTAGAGCCTCGTCACGAAACCTTGCACCGACTGTGCCCGAACGACAACGATCACGACGACCAAAGACCACCACGAACCCAGTATTCCCTTACCTTGTCCTAATTACTTCACAATGTCTGTCGCCAAGTACGCCTTCACAAAGTCTCTCCGAGAAGTGCGCTTCCTTTTCTGCCAGACCTCGGAGCAGAGCGCGGCTGTTCGGTAGGTTTCTTTGACGGGATTGAAGATCATGGACAACGATGAATTGGTCATTTGTCTAATGAGCCAATTCAACGTCAATACCTTAAATCACCATGCCAAAATCCAAAGACTAATACCTATTCCCACAGATCATTCATCACCCGAGCCTATCCCACCATGAAGCGCAGCAACCCCAACATCCCCATTCTCATTCGCGAGGCCACCGGTACCCAGCCTAGAATCTTTGCACGATACGGTAAACATATATCTCCATCCCCTTTCCCCCCTTTCTCGAAATCAATCTTGTCTATACCATTGAGTAACCAACTAACCATTCGTGTGTCTATCCAGAGCGCGGCGAGGAGGCGTCCAAGCCCTTGGAGGGCCTTACAGACAAGGAGATCGAGGAAACTGTCTCTAAACTCGTTCAACCTTCACAATAAATAGACGGAATTACTGGAACGAACGAGATTGAGTTGTCAAGACGAGTGCTGTTTGCTACTAGAGGCCAGTCTTGTCCCTCGGCAACAATTCATGGATGTATATACAAGGGTAAAAGATTAACATGCAAAGCATTTGTACAACAACACAACTACTTAATTGCCTCCTATCCTTGCCCATCTAATTCTCCATCACCTGTTGGTTCGATACCCCGGTATATCTCTACTCGAATTCACCTTTACGCATTCAATTATGGCGCAAATCACATTACAGGATCAAGAGACTCGTCCACCAAACTCCAACGAATGAACAGTGCATTTGTAGATATTGTTGTTGCAATAAACAAACGAATACCCCTCCTTGCTCCAAATGATTCCAAATCCTCCTGACCTCCGACGGTTATCTCTCCAATGGTGCCAACTCTGCCAACCTTTTGACATGTCTGCAGTACTACTGGCCCTTCTTAGCCGAATCACATCCTGTCGCATTCTCCCCATCACCGATTGTCTTCTTTCCACTCCAGACTGACGATGATTGCGACTTGGACACGGCTCGCTCACGGGGCCCTGGCAGAGACGGCCACTCCTTGATATTCAAGGTCGCTTTGTCCTCACCTAATCCGCCATCCACGGATCGTATTTGATCACGTCCGTCGTCAGGAGCTCCCTGAACCTTGTGCTCAGGCCTCTTCTTGGTCTTCTGGTCTGTTTTCTTCTCTGCCGAAGCAGTGGGATTCTGTTCTGGCTTCGGCTCATCGTTCATCGGCATCTTAGCTTCCAAACTTGGCTCAGAAGATGTAGCTCTGTATCCATCTCTGCCCTTGCCTTTTCTGTAACATTTTGTCGAGACTTTCTTGGGCTCTCCATAGTCTGAGTTTGTTTGCTCGCTGGGAGCCTTCCCCTTATTCTCATACACGCTTCCCTGCGGATTTGCGCATCTTTCGGTCACCACAGTAACGTCTTTACCATCGTTGACATTGCCTCGACGTGGTTGGGAATGGCGGGTTTGTTGATGGGATGACGGCTCGCTGCGAGGGTTGGCTCTCCAGTTAGATGAGCAATGGCCCCGCTCTACCACAGGCTTGCTGGAGTGTCGGGAGGGTGAATGGAACTCCCGGGCTTCTGGGTTCAGACGGGGCGGGGCGGGATGGCTGCCTCTGGCAGCTCCCTTACCATTCTGCCTATCCGTTTGGTGCGAAGCGTTGGATGGGTATTCAGGAGAAGTGGACGAATCAAATGCATTGAATGAACACTCTTCCAGCCCGGGCTGAGCCATCAAACTCCGGGGGCCTTTGCGTTGCTTCTTGATCCTGAGGGAACCGCCAGCGTCTTGACGATAGCCATGTCGCCCAGGTCGCTCCTCAAAAGAATTGCTCGGTCCTGCCTCTATCTTGCCTCTTGATTGCATCCTCTCGAAGTTCCTGCCCGGTTGTCCCTGAACACTGGGTGCTGAGTTGGAAGACTCGGCCAATACATACTCGGGTTGAGGTTTTTCAATCGACTGAGGAGCACTCTTTAACTGGCGCTCTTGGGATGCCTTGCTCTTCTTCTTGTTGGGCTTGCTTTTGTTCTTCTCCTTCCGGAGGGACTCTTCTGGCCGGTGGTCATTCTTAACTGGTTGAGGTGACTCAGAGCGAGTGGTCAGTGGTGAAGCAGTGTAGATACCTGTCGCAGTAGTTGCTTGAGAGGCACGAGCCTCTTGGCTAACTGTGCTGCTATCTTTTACATTGGAGGAATCTTTACTAAGGTCCGCGATTTCCGCAATTGTCGTGGGTGAGCTCATGTGCTGGTCTCTTGCTGCGGATGCTTCGAAAGTAGCAGCCTTGGGAGATGCCTCATATACACTTCCGGATTCCGGGGTCAACACGGCTTGACTTGAAGAAGACTTGTCGGAACCCGTACTTGTGCCGACCTTGTCGCCCAATGCAGGGCCGAGACTCCTCAAATCGCTGTCCGGTACCGAGCCCTTGGTGGGCGAAGGGCTGCCAGATTTCTGAGGATCCAGTGGCATCGCCACCTTAGCCCAGTCCTGCTGTCGCTTCTTTATTTGTGCCTCTGTAAATATGCTTGGGATACGATTGTGTCCGGCTGGCTTCTTCTTCCATGTCTGCTTCTGTTCAACTGCGCCTTTTCGGACAGTGCTCGCAGTTTGTGATTCTTTGCCCGTTCCAGCTTTTTCTCCTTCCTCTTGTTTACTGTTGCTGGCAGCTACCTCAACCTCAGCCTCTTCGACAATGGTGATAGGGTTCCCAGCTGTCTTGGGATGGCTACTGGGCAGAGACACCCGAGCCCTGACCATGTGATTTCCGCTGTTGCTGTCATTTGAGGCTCTCGAGCACGGATGCTGATCCTCTTTGATTTCGGCCAGTGCCTCCTCTGCGGGGGGTTTCGACTGCAAACTCTCACTGCTGAGTTTGTCATTCTCCCCGGAGACAGTTCGAGGACTTGGCTCTGATGCTTCGATAGAGAGCGATGGGGTTTCCTCTAGTTTGGCCATATCATTTATTTTAGTCTGAAACGAGGAAGGGGATTCGTCAAAAGTGTCAACCTGCTTCAAGGGTTGAAGATCCTGCATATCATTGCGGAAGTACACAGGAGGATGGGGCCCTCTTGGGTCGATGAGTGAGTTGCTCATCATGTGAGGCATCACGACGGGGGGCAAGCTTGAAACATTTATCCCGTTTCCGTGCATAAATCCCGTGCCGAGTTGCGCCTGTTGATTGATGTGATAGGGGAAGAGTCTTGGTGGGTGAGCCGGAGCACTCCCACTGCTATTCCGAGCATGGCCTGCTGAGAAAGGACGCGCCATCCATTTCGACCGAAGCGATGGTGTAACTGAGATGGAAAAGCCGTGCTCGGGCATGAAGCCGCCACCTACAGCAAGAGCAATGCCGACCGATTGCTCATTCTCAAATCTGAAATCTGTTAGCTCCTCGCTTCATCATACCAATGTAGTGGTTGTTTACCGAACAACAAAGGAGTACCCGTCATTGCAGGCTACAGCAAATACTGCCTCAACAGGACCGTACTTCTTCCCAAGTCCAGACTTGATGCGGGCACGGAGGTCCATGGTTGTATACTTGGGTTCTTTCTGTACTTTGACATGCACACTACGATTCCTGGCATGGCATTGTTCACAGGCACAGGGAATGAACTCGTCGTTACTCCCCGCACTGTTAGGGCAGCTCTTTCGGTGTGGCATGGGGTTTTGAAAACGCCATTGCGCACTGTCCTGTGACCCATGGATACGTCTTTGATGAGTGAATCCTGGTTCCGCCTGTTGTTGTGTTGGAGGTGCAGTGGCATTGCGTTGGTTATAGGAACCGCGACGGGTCCCCCGAAAGTTACGATGTCCTCTAGGCTGAGCCGTGTTTCGATTGCTTAACTGGGGAGGGATGCTGGAGCTTTCACCTCGGTAGGTCTGGTGAGGCCATTGATTATCACATCCCTCATGCCAATCGTACTGAGAGTTCACACTGTCGACTCTGGGTCGCTGTGCTGATAGAGGTATTGGCTGAATGGGTGGCTGTTGCATGAATCTTTCAGGTTGATGCACATGCCCAGCTAGGTTTGGGGTCGATTGGAATGTGAATACGGTGGTGGTTTGTGGAGGATAAATACTGCCTCCAGATGGTATACCGGAAATGTCTGGAGAGACCATTTGATGCACTGTCCGGGTAGAAAGCTGCTGTCTCATATCTAACGGTATTACGGGAGTGACCTGGGTATCGCTGGTGATGATTCTCATCTCGGTTGAGGACGGATCCGTGAGACTGTGGTTGATTGTATTGGCTTCTGTAATGGAAATGTCAGGCGAAGTGTTTGTTTGCTGTTTCTCTCCAGAATACTGAGGTCGCATGCCTTGGTCACCTGCTGTGACGACGACCGTGGTTTTGGATTGATTACTGTTTGAATTCTGACTTTGCCTGCTCTCACTCCTGTTTTTTGTATCATTTGCTGAGTTCTATGCAGCATCAAGATCGCTTGAAGACGAACAAGAGTCGGATGTTGTCAACTTATCCGGATCTGCTTGAGAGGATGGGACATTTTGTGTAGCAGGGGCTGCTGGTTCGGAGTAATCCGTGACGGCTGGTGACTGCGGCGATGTTGTGGTTACAGGTCTGGAGTCCTGCACCAGATTTTTGTTTGCGTTTGTTTTCAGAGCTGCATCCATATCTCGCGCTTGGTCATCTTGGGGTGCGAGCATCACAGGGGGCGACATCTGGCCGACAGATGGCGGTTGACTCTTGCCGACTGTAGTACTAGAAGACGATCGAGAAGTGCTTGGTGGTTTCTCTGGCTCACTCGATTTTTTAGCAGGGCTAGAGACGCTTCTGCTGCTTCCATATGCTATGACCGGCACGTAGTGATTGCGATTTCCAGCGGCAGCGGCGGCTGATCTCTGCAGTGCTTCAACAGCACCACTTGAGTTGCGAGTTGGCTGTTTCAACATCTGGGTCGCACCAGGCTCGGGCAGGTAATAGTGCTTTCCATCGTGAACGAAGACTGGTGGGGGAGCGTTCTTTGTTGTTGGTGAGCAGAGGTGCGATCGACACTCAGGGGGGGAAGTGGGCAAGCCAGTGGAGGAAGTGGTTGTTGGTTCAGCTGAAGAGCTATGTCAGTAGGGTGAATCAGCGCCAAGAGGAAAATAACATACCGAGCCAGTTCTCGAGGCTATTCTCTCGGCACGATGAGATAAGATTCTGAGGCTTGGTTGGACGCTTTGGCGCAAGAATCAATTCGCGTCGACGCTTGACAGCGCTGGCGATGAGAGGAGCCACGTCATCTTGGATGTTACCAATCTCTCTCCAATCTTGTGGGCTGAGAAGTTGGAGCAGAGGTCCTTGAGATTCATCCCAATCCAGCAGTTTACGCTTGTTCAGTGGCTTTGACACCCAGTCGTTGGCCCAACGGCCGATATAGATGGCACGTTCTTTATTAACGTCTTCGTAAATGATTCTGTTCTCGTCAAAGAGATGATTGATGATGTTCCAAAGGTTGAGGACTCCGTAGATGTAAAGATCGTGAGCATCGAAATATCCCCACAAATCATCCCAACATGAGGGTTGACGCATCTCGCGCATGTTTTGCCAAAAGACTTTCCGAATCGAGTTGCAAATAGACTGGATTTCATCCCCATTCCAAAGATGCATGCGGCGTCGAGTAGTGAGATGTTCGAGACGCCGAAATTGGCGTGTTCCGTCAACAGTCGAGAAAAGGGCACGAGCACCTGGGGGAGGAGAAGTGTAGAAACCAACGGGGAGATGGTCCTCTACATATGTCTGAGGAACTCCATCCACACCAGGTGTTTCGAGCATCCTGTAGACAACAGGAAGGCCGTTTGGGTAGAAGTCCGAAAACGTGGCTCTCTGGCCAGGCGGTCGGCTGTCTGCTCGAACCCTCGGAAATGCTGCAGCACCTGCGACGGGCGCCATTGGGGGCACAGCATTTCCTGCGCTGACAAAACGTTGTTGTGCCATGTTCGTTTTCTGAAACGAGTGGTTAGTCTAGAAAAGAGTAACACGGCTAAGTGAGGGTCAACAAGGGAAGCATGATAGCAGATGCAGATGGGATGATCAGTGGCATTGTCATCTATCAAGCCTGAAATGAATGAAGTCGAGAGCTTTGAGAGACTTCATCCATGACGAGGGCTGAGAATGAACAATGAAGGATCCCCAAGACCAGCATAAGACAATTAGATGAAGTTCCGAGTATTTTTTTTACCTACAGGAAGGCGGAAGGATAGATCGACGTGAGAGGTGGGCTTTCAGAGATTGCTCCTGAATGTTGTTGATGTTGTTGTATTTGGGCAAGAGCGGTGCTAATAGATAGAAACGCAGCTTTGTTGTTGGGAGAAAATATTAGGAAGAAGTGAATGAAAAACAAGGAAGAGGATTTGCAGAAGTTTTAAGAATGCCGAAGCGATCGAAACTGTTTGAAAGACTTTAGCAAATGGCTGGCAGTGCCAGTCACTTACAAGGTGAATGTGAACGAGGTGACAGGATTGGGTCAGTGATGGCCAGCTATTGGCAGCTACATCGAGGACGTTTGACATATCAAAGGTGAACCAAGTTGGGAACAAAGTGGATAAACGGGACAATGGCTCAGCGAGAGACATGCATAGGTAGTGTATGCAAAAGGCATGACAATAATGATGTGAGAAGCAAGCTCATTCAGTCAGGAGGAAGAACAATTTCATTATGATGACCCCTCTGCAAACAAATGCAGTCGGTGATTCATGGGTAAGAGGAGAGGTATGAAATTAATTGTAAACGGATAACGGACCAAGGATGTGGTGCTGGTTCCCGGCGCACGACCACTGCCATCTCGTCTATGTGCATTTTCGTTTGCAGCTTTCCGATCGTCCGATTTATGCGCCGTTCATCCAAATAATCCAGCTGTCTGCTTTGTCTGTGACCAAAGCTGCGGACAACGACATTGCCACAAAAAAGAAGAAGAAAGGGGGTCGCATGCTTAGACAGTCTGAGCTTCATCGGTACGTTCCTGAATGTTCGTTGGAGGCGCTTTGTCATGGGTGTCTACTAACTTCAGTATGCCTGACAAACGGACACTCGTTGAGTGGCTGCAAAAGGCGCGAAGGCTACTGCGGTTAGGTTCACCGGTTTGGTCTGGTTTTGTTTGTGAAATCACCATTACATTTGTCCATAGGTAGGTATGATAGAGCCGGGGTACAGGATGCATAAGAAAAGAGTACTTCGATTCGTGTCATAAGCTATTGCGGGCAACGGGAGAAATCCGGTGCGATTAGAATAATATCAGTTACATACAAAGCGAGACAGTCCTGTTTTCTGTTACATCAAAGAAGCAGGAACATTTTTATTTCGCATTGAGAAGCTTGAGGATCTGGGACTTGTTATCGCCAGCGACGGCTTTGCCGTTGTTCCAATCCACGACCTATTAGCTGTTAGCTTGATGTGCCCAGTGCGTGCTGATGACACAGTGATTAAGAAACACGTACGACTGGGCGCAAAAAGTTCTCTCTGTTCTCCTTGAATTTTCTCAGAGCATCCTTCTCATTGTTTGCATCCTTGATAATGCTGGGGATTCCGCCGGTTCCAACATACTCCAGGATGGTCTTGACTTGGTCTTCGGTGGGGGGATCCTCGGTAATGTTGAGCTCGAATGGCTCACGCACGGCATTGGTTTGCGCGGTGTGGTCGCTGGCTTGGTCGAGAGTGGCTCCGGCCGTAGAGTTGGCGGAGATCTGCTTGAGAAGGTTGGCAACTCTCACTGAGGCTGGAGAGCCGGCCTTGTGAAAGAGCGTGATAATGTCGAGGGTCTTGTGCTGCATGAGGAATTAGCAATTGCCACGGCTAGATCATAGGGCACAGCAGCACTTACGAAGAACATTTTTATCGCGGGTTTGAATTACTGTAAGTGAGTGTGTAGGTGTTCAATCTGGTAGAGTATTCAATCCAATGTCAAATTGTTTGAAGTTGGAAGGTTTGACGTTAAATCATGCAGCTCGGGGATAGCTTCATGAAGCTGCCTGGTACGCCGAATGACGCCTATTGTGGCTCCATCCAGGTCAATGCGGTCCGTGCACCCTCCACTGCCCCGGCTCTGCTGAATCCTGACTGGGCTTGTGAATGTTGTTGTTGCCAGACCTTTCCATTCTTTGCTATTCGGCACTTCGTTCACCTTCTTCCCCTCCTTTTCTATAAATTCAATATGGCGACCCTATTCGCTTCGCAGTCAAGTCTCGGGATGTTGAAAGAGAGATATTGTTTGGTAGCAACTTAACAGCTACAAGCTAACAGTGTTTTGCGGCAGATGAATCAATGCCGGATTTCTAGTAGACATCCATGTATAACATGCACACCCGCGAAGAAATCCACATCAAAAGCATAACGAGATTCAAATGTTACTATTAATTAATATACCCAACGTCGAAAATTGTTTCACATTCAGCTACGGAATCATCTTGGTTAGATCAGTGCATAAGTCGATAGCTTAGAGAGAACGGAGTCGAGCTGGTTTTCTGCGATCATGACTTTCACGCCTACCCTGTGTAGCTGTTGTGTCCTACGAATGTTTATAATGAATACATCAGACGTAAAGATATGGGGGGAAATTCATGTGTCATTAATCATCTCTACGCATATAAATTGCATAAAAGCATGTAAGTTTCCAGCGTGAAGTGAGCGGCTAATATTGTAATGTCATGGACAACCATTTACTGATAATGTGTATCAGTTTAAGACGATGCTCAAAGTCCATATGCAGCACAGGGCCATTTTCATTATGATTCTCTTCGACATTACACCATGATACAATATAATAGCCGCAAGAAAATCATCAACGTTTCATGAAAAGTCTCGCGTGCCATATTATTGGTCGATATTGTTGGTGATAGGACTTACCTAGAACCCTTCCTTCAGTTCAGTTGCTGACCTTGTTGTTGATCCGGGCATCGACATCAATGTACCCGAGAACCACTTTCCTGCCAGGGAATTGTCAATCTGATCCATTCTGCTCCTTGCTCTAGTCCGTAGAGAATTGTAGTTTAAGCAAGCCTCATGTCGCCAATGACATCAGACTTGCAAATTAGTTGTTATGGTCGCGAAGCACACTATCATGACGTATTCAATGAAGTCAATCAGTGGAGACGCCGCAAAGAGTATTTTCTAAGTGAACTACAAAAGGGTCTTGGAGTCGTACAGTAACTGCTTCAAATACATCAACAGATTCAATATTCATCACATCTTCATCTCATCACATCAACCATTTAAATCTTCGCACAGCCTACCTCCCCAAGAAACACTTTTCTTTTTATCACAATGTCTGGAACTTCAAGTGTTGGCAACCGTGGCGTCTATGAGGCCGGCGACCAGCGAAACGTCAAGGAGTCTGAGCGTCACACTGAGGAGCCTTACCACGAGGGCAAGGAGAACTCGCATAAGCTCACTGACCCCAGTAGGTTATTCCCCAACAGAAGATTCATGAAATTACTTATTGACAATATGCACAGAGGATGAGCGATCCATCGCCAACCGACTAGCTGCGGAGGAGGTTAGTGACATGACCATTATCCAATGATGTGGGATTCCAGGCTGACAAACTTCATAGCGAGAGAGTGACGACAAGGAAGATGATCTGGAGACTGCTCTGGGCAAGAAGGACCCCACTGCTCCCGTGAGTCGCTTGGTTCAATTCGATTGTTCTCCCGTGGTACTAACTTTGATCAGGCACGTCTACATGGTAACGAACCCTCAAAGGGGGCCAAGGTTGACGCTGAGCTGCAGCGAGAGGAGGAAGAGGAGCTCAAGCGCAAAGGCAAGGCGTAAAGGGTTGCATGTATTATATAAAGACCAAAGTGTACGAGTATACATGAAAGAATGAAGCGAATTAATTAACGAATTCAATCTATAACTAGAATCTATGAACATGAAGAAGCCAAATCATAACAAACGGTGTACGACAGAATGTCGATATGCTGGGACAAATAATCACTATGATACTATTAGTCAATGTCCATGAACAATGGCATACAACAAAACAGCAGTTGAAATGATACATTCAGAATATGTAAGAAATTGAATATCAGCTATCCACCCGATTTAGCCACTCCGGCGAAAGAGGGCCATCGGGTGAAATCAATCGCAAATTACCTCATCCTTGTACTTGCGAGGAAGAGAAGAAACAAAGACAAAAATGGTTTCTTACCTTGATGTATCCAGTCTTCGTCGTTGCCGTGCTGTCGTCTTCAACAAAAAGCGTAAAGAATGATTTGATAGAAGTTTAAGCCAGGAGTCTGCAGGAAATTTTTCTTTTGAAGCTCCCGACCAGCGATTGGTCCGTGCACATCCACGGTGGGTCGGGATCACGGCACAGCGGCGAATAATTAACCCGGTAATTTTAGTTAGGGCACAGGATTCTTTTCTGCCCGCACATCTTGTGATTGTAGACGAGAGCCATCAAAAAGTCATTAGCGATTTCAAGGTAGGAGAGGCTCCAGAAAACATCCACCTCCGAACGGGACAGCATTATCGACAACTGGTATGAGACACCACGAATCCCACGAACGCAGCTGAATTTACACGATCGTTTCTGCTGCGAACGACTTTAGAAGAACTCTTCGACTAATCGGCAAACTATAGAAACCGTCACAATGGGCGACGCAGTCATTGAGGGATCGAACTGGCGCCTCGTCGAGGTTGGCCGTGTCGTTGTTATCAACGGCGACCACCCCTTCGCGGGCCGCCTCGCTACGATTGTCGAGATCATCGACCACAAGCGAGTACGTTTTCCCTGAATTGATTCCTTGAATTTGAAGTTTGTATTTCCTTTGGAGCGAGATATTGACTCGGCCACCAGATTCTCGTCGATGGTCCTTCCTCGAACCCTAAGCTCGCCGTTCCCCGACAGGCCGTCCCCCTCTCCAAGGTCCTCCTCTCTTCCCTGATCGTTGAGGGTCTCAACCGCGGCTCCCGAAACGGTGTCGTCCGAAAGCTTTGGGAGAAGAGCGAGATCGACTCCAAGTGGGAGCAGACCAACTGGGCCAAGAAGCGAGACCAGATTGAGCGAAGGAAGGGTCTTACCGACTTCGACCGCTTCAAGGTCCTCCGCCTCAAGAAGCAGCGACGATTCGAGGAGCGCAAGGCTCTGGCTAAGGTCAAGGCCTCCGCATAAATGGTTCATTCAAGCTGGAGTCAAGGAGGTGCTGGCAGGCCGGGTTTAGATCGAGGCACGGATTTAGGAAGGAAACACATCACTGCGGCATAGAGGCTGCTAGATTCAATCTTCTATGCTCCGGTTCCGGAAGGCTATATCATCGTTAAAGATGACTGGGTGTCACCACGGAAAATTTCTGAGATCAATGAATTCAACGCATGAGGAGCATCAACAAAAAAAAATACAAAATGGATCAATGTGAAGTGTAGCCAAAAATCAAAACAAGATGAATACCCCCCCAGAAAATGATCGTCTAATGATAACTCACACTTGACCGAGACCCTTGGAACATAATTAGAGAACATTATAGCCGTACTCAATCCCATTTCATGTAGAGTAGTGGGCGTCTGATATCACCTCGATTTGGCCATGGTTCTGGGACTCCAGAAGTCTTCCCCAAAAACTTGATTACCTAATGTAGCTTAGTTCCCACCTCCCACCAAGCCCTAGGTATGTTTTTGCTGTGCGATATTCAATCACAAAACGACTGACGACGTGAGAGCCCCTGCCAGATTACCGACGTATTCAGGACCTGCCGAACAAGTGAGTACAATGCTGCTGAATTTATCGCCTGTGAATTTTTCCCGTTCCATTTGACCGTCAGAAACGAATTTTGGACATAAGGGAGGGAAAAAAACCCCTCTTGAAACGAACTCTCGCTTGTTAGACCAGTCAACTAACAACGATTTTCTATTTGCTTCCCGCAACAGCCCGCCCAAGATGTCGAACCCCAGAGTTGAAGAACTTCCCGACGAGGAGCCCAAGAAGACCACCGTCCAGGAGCACGAGGATGAGAGCAGCGACGAGTCCGAGGTTGAGGAGACTGGCGAGCTCCCCGCCGGCTCTACCACCGTGATTCACAACCGCAACGAGAAGAAGGCCCGCAAGGCCCTCGAGAAGCTGCACCTCACCCGCATCCCTGGCATCACCCGTGTCACCCTCCGCCGACCCAAGAACGTGAGCGATTGATTGATTCTCCCAAGAGCTTCGAGGATGGAGCGACCAAGGAGGGGTAATTTTGACTAAAACCACGTGCTATAGATCCTCTTCGTCATCAACAACCCCGAGGTCTACAAGTCTCCCAACAGCAACACCTACATGTGAGTCTGGTTTCTGAGCTTCACTCACATCTCATCTGCAAGCTTGCTCTAACATTGGTCCCACTCTAGTGTCTTTGGTGAGGCCAAGATCGAGGACGTCAACGCCACTGCTCAACAAGCTGCTGCTCAGCAGCTCGCCGCTGCCGGTGCTCACGACGACCACGCCGGCCACAACCACGGAGAGTCCAGCAAGGCTGCTGAGACCCCCGAGGCCAAGAAGAAGGACGAGGAGGAGGAAGAGGAGGAGGATGACGATGAGGAGGTCGACGCTTCCGGCCTTGAGGATAAGGACATTGAGCTGGTCATGACCCAGGCCAGCGTCAGCCGCAAGAAGGCTGTCAAGGCCTTGAAGGAGAACGATAATGATATTGTCAACTCCATCATGGCTTTGAGTATCTAGGCATAGAGACACATGCCCCCCTCGGACCGGATCTATTCATCTAAGGGAGAGTTTGTGCATGAAGAACACGTAGTGGGCTCTGTATTACCTAGTTCTGGGCGAAATGAAACCCGGCTCGAAAGAAAAAAACAGAAGAGTTGATGCCAAAGAAAAAAAAAGGGAAATCAACCAGAGAGAACAGTATCCTGATACTTGTTTGCTTTGCTACCTGTAGAGTGTTTATCGTGAGCTCCAAGGAGCAGATAGTCCTTCCTAGCCTAAGGTTTGTGAGTTGGATCGATGCACACGACAGACACTAGAAATATATGGCCAGCATTTAACCAAAACTCTATCAGCCTGGATAGAAGAAAATGCACAATTACCAAAACTTACAGCTTAGTATTTCTTATACCATACCTGTATATTTCGAAGCCTTGGCCGTTTACACTGAGGGGTTCCTACATGAGGCGCATTGGCTGGATCTTACCTCGAATCACGTGACGCTGTAGCGCCCGGTAGTTTCCTGGAGACGTTCGGCAAAGTCAATCAACATCAATCCAAGATCACCCTCTCCGCCCTCGTCTACATCGTAACCTTCCTTCAAAATGGCGACTGTAAGTCCAATTCATCAATTGACGCGTATTTCTCAATGGCAGGCGAATTTTTCACCGACACTACCCCTTTGCGCGCCCCTTGACCACCGTCAATCAGCCCTCGGGAAAAGGAAACCCATGAGCTAATTTTCTTCTTCTTCACCCCCGAATAGCGAAGCGCAGCTCTCAAGCTTGACTGGACCAAGGTCACCAGCTCTCTCGGCCTCCGTGGCCAGACCGCCTCCTCCCTGCAGGCCTTCAAGAAGCGCAACGAGGACGTCCGCCGCAAGGTCCAGCTTCTCTCTGAGCAGCCCACCACCGTCGACTTCTCCCACTACCGATCCATCCTCAAGAACCAGGCCGTCGTTGACGAGATCGAGAAGCGATTCAACGCCTTCCAGCCCACCACCTACGATGTCAACCGACAGCTGAAGGCCATCGATGCCTTCGAGGCCGAGGCCGTCAAGAACGCCGAGGCTACCAAGTCCGCCGTCGATCTCGAGCTCAAGGATCTTGCCGCCACCCTCAAGAACATCGAGGAGGCCCGACCTTTCGAGGACCTCACTGTCGTACGTAACGATCCTCCCAAAATGCTCGACACGATTCTCACGTTTACTAGGACGAAGTTGCCGCCGCCGAGAAGTCCATCGACGAGAAGACTGCCCAGCTCGTTTCCAAGGGCCGATGGATGGTGCCAGGCTACAAGGTATGTTTCCCGGAAAGCGGTGATGACGAAAATACGGTCTCTAATGCCCAAGACAGGAGAAGTTCGGCGATCTGGCTATGGTTTAATAGAATTGCGAGTTGTGCTTTCCGGCTTCGCGATGTGTACTCTAGCATTGTAGATACGAGAAACCGAGGCAGAACCTTGGTTTTCCTCATACCCGATCAAACATCTACATCTTTTCCTCTGTGCTGCATATCATTGTTTCTTTGATTTGGTCCATCACTAATATCGAAGGCCGTCGGATATTCTTCATCTCGGAGATATTCACGCCGTAATTCGGAGTTTCCGGTCAATCCTCGAGTGATTGCGAGAGAAGTTTCAAAGCTTGAGATTGAAAACTTGATGAGTTTCGGGACTCTTATTGTTGGCTCGGATGTGGTTGAACATGTCATCTTTGGGAATCGTAACGTATAGGCATCTTTCAAGTTTCTGAACAGTGCTTGAGGCCTTTGTCAACTTTTAAGCTAGATTCACATCCAAGAACTCAACAGAGGTAGGTTTGGCGTGTCAATAGGTGCTGAATCTAACACATTTTGGAGTATTGAGACGGACAGCGTTACAAAGACGCTCATCCATTTGACCGAGGGTACATGTTAACTCTTCATCTATACGCAATTTCCTAACAAGTCGCCGAAGAGTCTCTTATTTGGCAATTGCATTTTTTTAATCATTTACATATTGGGCTACTCGGATTCTTAGCATACGGCTTGATATTATCACAACAGGTACCTAGTGGAATGCTCAGCATAAGTATGTGTTTCCCTGGTTGGAGTTCTGAATTTGTTATACACCTTACCCTGCATCGTCAAGTCGGGGTTTCCTTAGCAGAAAGCGTGGCAAGAAATGTAGACAGAACGTCCTTGAACACGGCGTGAATGATGGGATGATAGAACGAGACTAATGAGGTTGAGGAAAATACTATTGGAAGACGGCTCTATTAGTACTTGTCCCTCATAGTCGGTATCACTTACCACGACAAGCCGAATATCCGGTGTTGTTTACTGTTAAGCAGGTAGAGAGAGAACTAGCATCTAACCCACCCCCAATCTTCTGAGGAAAGAGACCCTGCACTTCCGAGTCCTCATAAGAACCCCCATTTCCTCGCTCTCTGACGAAAACCATGTAAAGTCATCACCATATTCGTTTCCCATACAATACAAAATAGAAAAAAGAGATTGGCTATTTATCTCACCGTCAAAATGTCATTCCCTGACCCCGACCTTCTGCCCTACGTCTTCAAGACACCACCCCCATTGGACCCCGCCTGGTTAGAATTCGAGGAGGAGTTGAAGCGAAAAGGTCCCAAGCGAGTATTTAAATCAGTCATTGAGCGACAGCCTGTGGCTGCTCAGGACTGCCGTGATCTCTACGCCCGAATGACTGCTCCTGGAGCTCGAGACTATGACTTATCACAAGGTGTAGAGAGGAAAGAGTTTACTATCCCATCTTCACTGGACGGATTCCAGATACCAGTGCTTCAGCTGGAACTCGCCGAGAATAAGGAAAAGGAACCCGAGGCTGTCATCGTCTACTTCCACGGAGGGGGTCTTTGTGCTGGAGAGGCTGATAGTGACGAGTTGTCGTGTCGACGCATCGTCAAGTCTGGTCTTGGCCATATTCGGCTTTACTCGATCGGCTACCGACTCATGCCCCAATATCCTGCAAGTACTTGTCTGAGCGACGCTATGGACGGATTCAAGGCATTTGCGAACACGGCTGCCAAGACGATCGTCATGGGAAGTTCGAGTGGCGGCCAGTTGGCAGCTGCAGTATCCCAAGCAGTTTCGAGAGACTCTATTGATGGTGTCTTGCTTCGGTGCCCGGTCACAGCTGATAGACCCAGTGGAGAGACCTATATTCCCGAGAGACTGCTGCAATACCACACCAGCGCCTCTCCAGCCTTTGTCACAACATTGCTTGGAATTCTGCAGCGCCAGGTCCCCAGGGATGGGCTTGAGAAACTCCCGCTTGAGGCAACAAAAGAAGAGCTTCAGGGGCTACCAAGAACATGGATTCAGCTGGCCTCCAACGACACTATCTACTCCGACGGATTATGCTATGCTATGATATTGAAAGAAGCGGGTGTTGAGGTGCAGGTGCAGAATGAGATAGGCTGGCCTCATACATATTGGTTAAAGGCACCAGAGTTACCTCAGTCTTTAGCAGCTGACAAGAAGATGATTGAAGGACTCAAGTGGGTTCTCGGGCGTTCATGATAAGAAATCCTCATAGAGTCTAAGATGGGGTGGTACTGGCTGCATCTATCAAATCCATATTACGTCTTTTGACTAACACAATCCCCGTGCCAATACATGAAAAGCATTTTGCTCCCACCAAAATACACCGTAGCAACACCTTGCCTATTCAACAAAAACCCATTGTCTCGGCACCATGCAACATTGACTAAGTTGTCCCAAAGCCAGTTGTTCCCGTAATGGCTTGGCCCAACGACTGGGCTGTGAAAGCAACAGATGGGGGTTCTTAATCGCAGTGGTCAACGGATGATCGGTGAACAGCCCCCTCCTGCTTGCCCAACTCATATTATAACTCCCCATTGGCGGCCATGAGATTATAGACCTCCTCCGTCAGCTCCTCGACTTTGCGTGTCAAAATCTCTTTGTCTCTTACACAACTAAGCATTTCATCATTGCTCAAGAGTTGAACTTCTCTATGGCTCTTTGGACAGGGCGCACTGATTTTGAAGACAGACGCACCCAGCTTCAGACCGAAAAGATCCCTTAGGGTCAACATAGATTTGATCTCAAATCCCCAGGTGACCGCAGTACGGGGCTGGGGAAGTATGCCTGGGGGAGCGGCAGCCAGGAAGAAGTTCACCTTGTTCTTCGTACTCCAAGTATTCCACAACGAGCCTGTGACGCGGGCGAACATGTCCCGAAGGTTGATGCAAAACATCTGTTGAAAATTCTCAGACATGCGGAGATAGAGAAAATGTGGGAAATGAAAGGCAAGATAACCCTGGACGAGAAAGTCAGTATAGGCCTGTGAACTGGTTGAGGAACCTTTGGTATATCCTCGTTTAGGTGTCCTATCACGTACCTGTGCACCAGGTACCGTGACAGCAACGGCGACCTGCTTGGGAATGCCCCGAAGATCGTCTCGGGGATACTCGATAAAACATGCAAGCAAATCATGACTGCTACAGGAGGGGTCTGCGTCCATGAGGAGTTGACAGATATCACCAAACCTGGAACCATGGGCGCCAGCCAGAATTTGCTCTAGCTGTAAGTAGAGACCGAGGTTTCGGTTCTTCAGACGGAAGTTGAACATTTCCGCGTTAACACTAGATTCTTCAGTTGGGGGATGCATCTGAGAATATGTTGACTCTTGAGGTAGATAAAGGATGGCAGATCTACAACGGGTAACCAACTGATGGTTCCAAAGGTCAAGAATATAGAAAGAAAGCAGCGGAGAACAGTGTGCCTAGGGTCATGTATATCGGGGGTCTCATGGAGAGATGGTCTGAGAATGGAAGAGTGAGGTAGGAAGGGGGTTCTTATACCTGACGCTTTCTTCGTTAGTCTATGCATAGAAGAAGTGAAGCAAGGCGCTGTTTGGACCGCCAGTTACATGTCACCGCTTCCACCGAGCAGAAGTTAAGATATAACATCTATGCAAGATCCCGATCATCGACGGAAACGTTCTTCTCTTGAACAAAGGCAGATGTCATCGCATGCATGAATCAGAAATCTACCTTACCTCTCTCCACCGGTAGCCGAACAGACTCAAGCTCTCCTCTCCTGGCACAGTCGGGAAAAATCCAATGGTCATCATGGAAAATTTGTCGTAAAGTACGTCCCGAACAGCAAGGCCCAACACTCATCCATAGACGTCCATAACTCCCTTAGTACCCCTGAAAGTATCGGATTGAGCTTCTCATATCTCTGTACCTCAAGCAAAGAAAATAATTTGGCTCCACAACTCCTACACGTAGCTGTGTTTGCGCATGTATGTATCCATAAATGCTCAACATTCCCTCAGCTACAGCTGCTGTGACAAGTCTCTTTCATTATCATATCGACAGGCATTCCCGGTCATTCATTCCCAAAGCCTTCCTCAGGGCTTAGCGTACTTGGAAGTCCACTCCTTTGCAGTTGCGATAGCCGCTTGCTCGTCCTCCTTCCAGCTCTTGGCAACATCGGCAGCGAGAGGGTCATCGGGGTTGGGGGCACCGAGAAGGGCCTGGATCGAGAGGAGGATGGTTCGGATCTGAAGAGCGGGTGACCAGTTGTCTGTAGTTGCGAGTCAGCAATCCGACGAGGTAGAATTTGGGCGTTCCCCAGCTTTAATTCAAGACATCATACTCTTGAGAACGTCGAGGCAGATGCGGCCAAGCTTGTCAACATTAGGGTGGAAGATCTTGGTGAGGAAGCGAATCTTGGGAGGAGTCATGGGGTAGTCGTCGGGAAGAAATAGCTCGAGCTTGAAGACACCGCCTAGTACAGAGATTAGCGAGATGCCGTGCAGTTACGTTGCTGGAGGGTTGGTTCTTGACGGCATACCTTCGTATGGTGACTGAGCAGGTCCATGAATCTCGACGTCAAAGTATCGCAGGTTATCCTCATGAGGAACGGCACTGATACCAGGAACACTATGAGGCAGGCGCAGATGTTAGCCACGCCGACAATAAAGCTCATGGTATGACCTACGGCTCGGCCATAAGCCTTTCTGTCTCCTTCACAATGCGCTTAGGAAGAGCCATATTCGTAATGCAAAGTACTGGCTGAGAAGTGGTAAGGGACGAGAGCGAATAGATTCGTAATGGAGGCTAGTGATCTACAAGACGGAAATCCTGGTGAGAGAGCGGAATAGTCGGCCGATATTTCGATCCGGTAAGGGAGTTATCGCTGTCGAGAAAAGATAGAGATCAACTAAAAGTGAAGCCCCAGACAAGACAAGTCGAGACGAGACGAGGCGGGGCACAGCGGAATAAATGGCTAGGACGTCGTTGACGAGGGGCGAATGAGGGACCTAGGATGGTGCTAAGTAGATGGAGAATGAGTAAGATGAATAGATAGATGGGTTTGCGTGTGAAGATTTCGGTGTCTTCAGTTTTGTGATTTAACGGTCAAAAGATGATAGAGAGATAGCCATAAAAATGCAGCACAGGATAAGTTAAGGAGGAAAAATAAAATAAAACACAAAGGCGAGAGCTGGTTGGTGATTTGAGGTGATGTGATGTGGGTGTTGGGTAAAATGGAAGAGAATGCATAGGTACTGTAAGTAGGTAGGTAGGTAGGTACTGTAGAAGGCTACCACTGCTAATTGTGATTGACAATACCCTTCTGATACGCAGGTGATTGAGTTGTCACTTGCCACGGTACTGACATCTCATGACGACGCTCTGCTGCAATAGCAAGCCAGTGTGCCTACCTATACTGTAGCAATTGCCTTTTGGGCGCCTGACTTGGGTTACCTAGAAGGTAGGTACGCTATAACTTACAGTACTGGTTGGTAGTCTCTGCCAGCCCAAAGCAGACATGCGGGATGGGAGGTACCCTGCACGCGTTAATTGGCGGAAGCTGTACTTCAACAATATCCTTGCTAAGAGCATTCATTCATCCCGTTAACGTTAGTACAATTTTTCGTGACGAAACCAATACCCCTGCTGTTTGAAGGCCTCCGTACTAACCTGGTAAAGGCATCAACGAACCATTCCATACCATCGACTTTATATACACACTCAGTCAATTATCCTCATCGTTATCAGCTCAACACTACCAGCGCCCTCTCGATTTCTTGATGTGATAAACTACTTGGATCTTTTACTGAAATGCTATAAACGCCCTTCACGGCGTTGCGCTGCGACTGCAAAGAGGACTCAGAGTTATTGATGAGTGATTCCTCTCTCAGTCGCAATCTCAATCTCGATATGAGCGTCGCGACAGCCCCCTTACAACGCTCCTCGCAATGCCCTCTTTTGACCAGCTTACCGACCCCCCTAAAAAGGGAAAGGTGCTCAAGTCAGCTTTAGATAGCGAGAGCTTCGATGCCGACGGCACTATTCATGTCGATGGCATCGTCGGCTCAGCTACTATCTCGCCGTCCGGGCGAGATGTCGCTCTAGCCTCGTGAGTTTCTAGTCCCAGTCATCATATAGTCTGCTGCTTTCAAACAAGTGCTAACTCATCCTCAGGCCCGATGGACTGGCAATTATTGATCTGGACTCACCATACAGCCCCCCTCGTCGCTTGCGAAGTCATGGGCTCCCGTGGCTTGTTGTCGACGTCCAGTGGTCGCCTTTTGCTGCGCGAGATTACTGGATCGTTTCAACAGCCAATCATCGCGCCCTCGTTTGGAACTTGAATCGCAGAGAGGAATCAAGTTCAGGAGCCATAGAACATTCCCTGCAGGGTCACAGTCGTGCCATTACCGATGTCAACTGGTCTGCGCATCACCCGGACTTTCTATCAACGTGTTCCGTCGATGGATATATTCACCATTGGGATCTGAGAAGACCACGACAACCTGTGCTGACGTTTTGTGATTGGACCGCTGGCGCGTCTCAGGTCAAGTATAGCCGTCGGGAGAGCCACATTCTTGCATCGGCGCACGATCGTTGCATACACATCTGGGATGAACGACGTCCGACCGTGCCCCTGAAATCTATCAAGGCTCATAAATCAAAGATATATGGCTTGGACTGGAACAGAACACGCCCATCTGCCATTGTATCATGTTCCATCGACAAGACCATCAAGTTCTGGGATTATACTCACGAAGGCAACCAGCCAGCACATGTAATCGACACTGGCTTTCCTGTCTGGAGAGCTCGTCATACACCTTTCGGGCACGGAATTCTCGCTATGCCACAGAACGAGCCCGGAGATCTCTATCTGTACAGCACAGACTTTCCTCAGGACCCCGATGCAGATATCAAGCCAGTCGTCATCTTCCCAGGTCATGGAGACCACAAAGCCAAGGAATTCCTCTGGAGAAGCCGCGGTGATATAACAGATGACGGAATTGACAATCGCGAATTCCAGCTTGTATCATGGGGTACCGATAACGAACTTCGGTTGCAGACGACCGATGCCAGTGTTCAAGCTGCAGTTGGCCACGTCCGAGGAAGCCGCGCAGAAGAAGGCATCGTCTTGACCCGTAAAGGAGCGACATACAAGACGTTTCGAACCATCGACGAAAACTCAAATCGCGACCGGAAAACCGCAACAATGAGCGACCATCGACCTAATGGCAGTACCAGCAACTACCGTCAGAGTGCTCTCACGCTCGGAATGCGGTCAGGCTCAACCTCTAATCGCTTGCTTGTAGCCTGGCGCGGTCCGTCCATGAAAGCTAAAGTTCCGTCTGGAAAGGCCCTGGATCGAAACCAATCTCAGATTGGCTGGATGAAAGGAATTGCGATGACCAAAAGGAAAGCATCGGCCGACACAAAACGGCACATGTCCAAGGACTCGGGTATTTTTGGCCATGGATATCCGGACGATCAGTGGGGAGAGCCGGATACGATTCAGGAAGAGCTTCTACGCATCAGCACCCAACTTCCCAAAGTCAGGTGGGAGAACATTGACATGGACAATTTGACCCTGAACGCTTCATTGAATGGCCCCTGGGGAGTTGACGGCGAAACCATCTTTATCAAGGTCCGAATCGATATACCTACTGGCTATCCCAAGTCCAAGGCACCCAAGTTCGTGATAGAAAAGTCATCCTTCATGCCAGAAGCGACACACAAGAAGATCGATCATGAGATTCAGCAGCTAGCCGAACAATTTCTGCAGAGGAAACAGAACTGCCTCGAAGTTGCCTTCACCTATCTCTTGGGCGAGGTGGATCTCGAAAGCAGTACTACCTTCTTCAAGAATGTTCGAGACTTGGACGATGATATTGACGGATTGGCCGACGAGAGTTCAAGCGAGTCTGACGAGGATATACCTGCTGGTGGTTCGGCTTCCATGTCCCAAGAGCTCATGCCGCATAATGAGACGGAAACAGCCCTCGCACCGCCGAACAGAACTATCGTTCCTCCCACCCCAAGGACATGCGGCGCTCGGTTCTCGCATAGTGGCCGGCTCATCTGCTTCTTTCCAACAAAGGAAGAAAAGGCGAAAGCACTGTTTGAGTCGTACAAAGACCGTCCTAGGGATGGCCCGTTCTTTGCTGGGTTTGGCAGGATTGGCCATGACCAAGGTCCTGGACGGAGATTTATAGCCGATGATGCCTCGGTGTCGAGCGGCGATTCTGACTCTTCTGGGCTAGTTTCATCATCATCCTCATCATCGTCGAGCGATTCAGAGTCTACGTCAATGCATAAGATCAGTTTGTGGTACCACCCCAGTCGGCAGTTTAGGAAAACATGGAGTGAAGATCGCTCTGTCCGATCGAGCGGTGGCGGCACAGGCGTTGGTACAGGAACAGGTACTGGTACAAGTCGTCGAAGGCCTGGGCGACCAAAGAACCTTGTAACAATTCATGATCTGCGCGGCATGCTTCCCTCGAAAGAAGAGTTTGCTAGGGAGTACGCCATCTTTGGCGATGGTGGTGATGTTTGTGAACACAACGCCCAGGTCGCTGAAAAGTACGGTGCCACAGAACTTGTCGAAGTATGGCGCTACCTGGGATTGCTACTTAGCAAGGGCATCCCGCTTGAGATGCTTGTGCAGAATGAGACACGCAACCCAATCTTGGTGATCTCTCATGATACGATATCAAGATCTCGCGGAGATGCATCACCACTCCACGCGGCCATAGACGCCCCTGAGAACACTCTTTCTGGCAAAGTCAAATGGGGCAAGCATCCGCTGGCCAGAGAGTTCATCATGGATTTGTTTTATTATTTTGAGAGCATCGCCGATATACAGATGCTTGCGATGCTCTCCTGCATATTTGGGGAGTCCTCAGCCGAAGATGGTGTGGCCTATGCTGAATCGCATCTTCCCCAACCAGAGACACCGCTGCCTCTCAAGGCGCCATCCTTCTCGCTCGACTATTTCCCAACAGATGCTTCACTTTGGAATATTTACAGCCGCAGCTATACCAACTCGGCAACCACAACGCCAATGACGATGCATACTCCCGTTCATTACGCCAGATCCCAAGCATCAGATGACGGCTCATGGAACGGTGACCCTGCCTCCAACTCATATTCTTGTGGAGAGACACCTCCGAATAAGTTTAAGGGCTACTTAGGAGACCTCGAGCCACCACCGAGTGTATCGACATCGCCCAACGCCCGCTTCCTGTCACGAGCGAACTCGGGGTTAGCCTCTGCGTTCACGGCGAATCTCCCACGATCCTTTACTACAGCGAATTCATCCTCTCCACCAGGACAAAGGAAGAAACCAAGCCCTGCCGAGGCCATCTTGAGTAACCTGACATCCGGTAACGTCACCTGGAGCGCTTCCACCGCCATGGACTCTGCGGGCGGAAGAACGTCTTTGTCCGATGATGAACACAGACGGGACGACTCTTTACCATTGGTTCCCGTAAGCGTTGCTGTTACGATGGAAGACCAGACAATTTTCGACGACGACGGCTGGCTAAGCACACCGTTACTGGAGCCCAGCCAGGCCAACATCCATGCCAACTATCGATACGCATATGCAGAGATGCTGCAGATGTGGAATCAGCCTCTAGCTCGGTTGGAAATTATGAAGTTCAACACGCTGAGGGAGGATTTGTTCATGGGACGGACAGAGGATGATGCTCACGATCCGACAGTAGCACATGATGGAGCAAGCGGCAATGCACACGCCCACAGGCATGCCCATCGTTCGAGTTCTTCGCCTATCGCAATGGGTAAGAAGGACCAGCTCCAAGCTCTGGTGGCATCAGGCCGTGGGCTCGACGTTACTGGCGTTTGCCGCATACACGAGATTCAGCTTGAGCCTCTGCGATATACGTCTACAGACTCGAAATGTGGTGGCGCTGTTGGAGTATGCGATCGTTGTCACCGCACGCAGAGCCAGCTGCGATGTGTCTACTGTCTGGAGCCTGTGGATGCCCTTTTCCCGCCCTGCCTGGCATGTGGATGTGCAAGTCATGAGGGTTGCCTGGCGGAGTGGCACGCTGCGGGGGAAACGCAGTGTCCCGCTGGAGACGAGTGTAATTGTGTGGAAGAGGCTGCCGACGGGCAAGTCGAGTCATGGGCGGCGCTGCAAGGGGCGATGCTCAAGGGACAAAGATCGATGCCGATGCTTCCGGAGGCGGCGATCGATGATGAGGACGATGATGGAGACGGGGACAAGGGGATGGGAAAGTGGGAGAATGTTGAACCTGTAGCACCATCACGGATATATGGGCTCTCTGTCGCGGGCATGTCTATTGCAAGGTTGAGGAGGTCGGCGGGTGAATGGCCACGACCTTCTGGTCTGAGACGAGGCGACAGAATTGATAGAAGGGCGATGCAATAGCTGCCGCCTGGTTTGAGGATGGCCGTATGTAATTTTAGACATTGATGATACCAGATCAAAGTTAGGCATGTATTGGAAGTTGAATCAATATTTATTCAGCTCGATCTCTTATCTAGATTGATGACCGTCTCTCCTCTTGCCAACCTTCCAAGATTCTCTAGCAGGATAGCCGAGAGGTTGTCCCAGTACTGTGAGGACTGCCACGATATGTGCGGAGTGATGAAGAGGTTGGGAGCTCTCCACAAGATGTGACCCTTTGGCAACGGCTCAGGATCGGCAACGTCAATGGCTGCACCGCGAATCAATCCCGTTTCAAGAGCGTCAACAAGCGCAACGTCGTCAACGATGGCACCGCGGGCGATGTTGGATACAAAGGTCTTGTTCTTACCACGACCCAGAATCTGGAACTGTTCTGTCGAGAGAAGATGCCGAGTGAGACTGTTGAGAGGCAGAGATATAACGAGGAGATCCAGGTCTTGGGCGAGGAAGGGGTTGATGTCCTGCTTAGACGCCCCAGAGAACCATCTACTCGGTATGAGTCCCTCGGGGTCACCGGTTCCGGGAACGCAGTACGTGTCGTTGCGTCGGGACTCTGGTGTTGGCTTCTCGCTGAGGGTATAGGCGTATACCTCCATGCCGAGAGCTTGTCCAAGGCGGGCACATTGTCTACCGATGCTGCCGTAACCCAGGATACCCCTTAGATGGTGTGTATTATGTGAGCAGATGGGATGGATATAATATACGAGGTGGGTAGTAGGGTATGGTTAAGGGTAAGGGGGTAAGGTAAGGGTAGAAGGGGGGGATCTTACATGCGACGACCTGTCGAGACTTGAACCCCGAGATCAAGGCGGGGATACCATAGCTGTTGCTTTTGCTGTTCGGCGTAGACTTGAAAGTGATGTTGGTGGGAGAGATATGTGCCAATGACCCATTCAGCGATTTGAGGCCTGCAAACAATTAACAAGGGCTCACTCACACAGATGTCCAGCTATAGTATAGGGAGCAGTAGAGTAGAGAAGTTGAAATAGGAAAAAAAAAGAAAGAAAAAAAAAGAAAGAGAAAAACTCACGGTTGGCACCCGCTGGCATTACTAAAGATCACATTCTTATCCTCATACTTCTCATGACCCCTCCACCAATCCGTCCCGGACGAAGCAGCCTGGAAGAAGCGGACATTCTTGACGAGTTCTGGTTTGGGGACGTGGTATATGCAGACGAGCGTCACCCCGTCCCATTCGGAATCGGGAACGCAGTCGTCTGGACGGAGAAGGACACCGTTCTGTACGGGTGTTTGATGCCAGCGGACTTGTAAGTCGGGGAAGCGAGACTTGACGGCTGTGAGAAAGTCGGGAGGAGGTGGGGATGGGAGATAGACGAGAAGGATGTCGTCTTTGAGAGACATTTTTTTTTGTACTGTCTGCTGATTCTTCGTTATTTCTCTTCTATGTTGTTACTATTTCCCGTCTCTTGATAATTCCCTAGACAGGTCAGCTTTGGCGAAATCTAAGTATGAAATAGTCAATGAGGGGGCGTTCAGCTCGGCTTCAATCCATCCACACACAATATGACATGAACCGAGGCTAAATCCAGCTCAATAACACACAACAACATGGATTCCGGGTGTTAGTCTGGTTGGACAACACGTATATTCGCTCTCAGATAGAGCTTTTTTGGGGAAAAAATGAAATAAATGAATAAATAAAAATAAGGCGCCAAGTGCAATAGAAAACGATCAAAACATCCCTTACAGGGATGGAAAAGAAAAATAAAATAAAATAAAATAGATATGGAGAATGTTAAATCAGGACAGTCAATCCATTCTACTCGTCAACTTACCATATACATCTTGTCATGATGATGGACCGCTTGGCCCAATCTTGAAGGCTCATCAGTTTGGTCTGAAAAGATATATATATATGCCCAGAGAAACACAAACACAAACAGAAACAGGAAAAACTCGACCTTTGTCGATGCCATAATCTTCATTCAATGACCACTCAATCGATACGCCGTTCCTACCGTCATCCGTAAGAATTGCCACAGAGCTCGAATCTTTGACTCCGACTCGCTCTCATCTGGTGAGTATCCAGCAACTGGTCGCCAGCTGTGATGTCGTCTGTCCGCTGGCATTCTCTCCTCGTTGGACCGCACTATCCACAGACGCACCACCAAGTCTGGGATGCCACTACTCGGGTCCTCGCCCGCCAAGAGATAATCTCTGACTTCGTCTAGGGCCAGTGGCGTGAACTCGATTCGACCTGTGTCAGTGTAGTACCGAAATCCTGCCCAATGACCCCCCAAGGAATCCTCATCCACAGTATAGCCCAGGAAACTCATCTTGGGCACGTACGCTGCCAGATCATGCCTAGACTCGACGACCCCAACCGTGCAGGCAGCCTCTCTACTGATCATCATCAGCTTCTCAAACTCTTCTCTACAGGCCTGTTTCTTTGCCATGGCAAATCTTGTCGAGGCACGCTCGTGCTCAGTCCCATCCAACTTGTCGTCGTTTGGCCAGCGGCAGCCGACATCGACAATGGTTTCCTTTTTCACAATCTGTTTGACGGCCCGCTGACCGTTTAGCTGGCTGCCTGGACGAGTTGCATATGTCGAATCTAGGCCCTGGACATGACAATCCTGAATCCACGCCCACCTCGAAACACGAGCCCCGAGCATAGTGAATTCCTGCAGTTCAGGGAGCTGCTCCAGTTCAAGCTTGCGCAGTGGTTCTCTCACAAGATGGCCAGCTTCCAAGAGGACTGTCGAGTTCCCAACCGTGGATGCCACTTTGCGAAAAGGGAGAGCCTGCCACCCATTTTCTATCTCTACGGAACTGAGTGAGCGTGGAAGTAGCATCCCACATGTCAGGAACGTATCCCGATACGGATTCATACGCCTCACTTCGCCGTCAGCGTCTCGGAATACGAGTTTGTGCGTACGGCGAACAGCGTTCATTGCCTCTTGACCAGATCTAGCAATTATCTCTGCATCGCAGAGGGTGAAAGCGCGTCGTGTAAACCGAGTTGGAATGTAGCCTACCATGCACGGTTCTAACACCTGTTCCCAGAGAGCCAGTCTGGAGTTTTGTTGTAAGGGAGAGCTGTTATATCTCTGGATACCGCTCATGACGGATTCTCGATCTTGAATAGTTCCCATGATAACGGCTTCCGAGCGACTTAGATAGCAGTGGACAGCTGAGCACTTCTGCTATTGTCGTCGACTTGGGTAGCCAAGAAATACGTTGAACCCGGTAAATCATTGTAATCCACAAGTAGGAGGAAAGATAAAATGGTAGGCCATACATAGGTCGACGACCTGATATAACTCTCTCGTTGCTAGCCTGTTAGCTGAACATGATTTTTGTATCCATTACATACCATTGCGCTAAAAGCCAGGACTTCATGATTGTCCTCGACACTCAACAGTTGTTCATGAACAGTAGGTATGAGGCCATGCCGATTCTTCACTCCTAGGCTGCTACTAACAAGGACATTAGCTTTCACAATCACAATTGCATTGTTCCCTTCGCTATTCTCAAATTTTAATAGCAAACCCGCTGGTTGAACGTAGAGAGGAACAAAGATGCGGATATGCATGCCCTGGTTGTAGCATGAGCTGGAATTCGGCTGATTCTTCAACGAGTTCTTCGATTAATGCTAATAATCAGCTAGTACACAGAACAATCCCACCCTATACTATCCTTATTAGTATACAGCATTGGCGAGCATGCGGACAAGAGAACGTACCTCTACTGCCCTGGAAAGAACAATAACCCAGACATATCGGGATATGATCTCATCCATGTAGCTCAACGAGCCTGTAAAAGACTCAAGACGTCAGGCACTCCTCTACTCAGTATGAGCCAGACGCAGCATAACACACCGATTGCCCGAGAATTGCCTCTTATCCAGCACGTCTGCCATTGATGGACCAACTTTACATGGTCAGATCATCTTGTCAGCTGTGGATGCTCTTGATATCTGGTTCAGGCCGGCTCTGCGACAGGCTACCATGAGTAAGAATGCCCATCCCCGCTGGGCCGTCTGCATGGAGTTGCCTTCGGATAATACCTGAGCTGGCGTTCCCGGCGACTTCTCAGGTTTCTCGACAATCTCATTCACCCCTATCTACTCTCAGGCGGCGTGTCGTCGGTGCCTGGCAATCTCCCATCCGGACTCACTCCATCCCTCCCATTGCAAGTCAAAAGTCAGGATTCTTTCTACGAGTACCCATCTCATCCGGTTCTCGCACGTGCGGTTCTCCTTGACTTTCTCCTCATCCACATGCCACGGGAGGATTCGTACCCAGTTATTCCCGTCGGTTGGTGCCTCATATTTGCCATCCAGGAATGCCACCTTGGAAATCATCTTACTGCGGCCTCTGTTGAGTTCGTGGCAGTCTTCCTTCCCGCAACGGCCTTCGTTCAGGACAGCTTTCGACTCGGGGTCGTCAAGATCCAGGGACGCCATCTCGATAATATTCTCATCAACCCAATATCTAAATTGCTTGGCGAGCTTCTTCAGGCGTACTTCGTAGGGGGCTTTAAAATCCACGTTGATCATCCAAGCTGGATCAATCTCACCCACTTTAACAATCCAGAGGTCTTGAAGATTGGGAAACCAGAACCTATCAAACTCGATTTTCCCAAAGTCGCGTTGGCGGTAACATGCCGAGAGGTAGACCGAGTAATGATAAGGGCCGTCTACACGACCGTCGTCCGGGAAGCAGTCCCAGAAGGCCAGTCGCTTGATCCGTGGCGCAAGAGCTTCTAAGTAAGGGTCGTGAGCTTGATCTGAAATCTTGTGGTCGCAGACGAGGATGTCTCTGTCAAAGTCAAAGTAGGAGCCATGGCCGATCGGCTCATATCCTTGCCTAGTCTCCATGCGTGCTTCTGCATTGAGTTGTGTGACGTTGGGAAGAGGATATGAGCCATGATTCTGAGTTAAGCCGTCATACAAGACGATTCGAGGCTCGACGGCCCGCGACCATATCTTCAGACGCAACTCGGCGGGAAGAGCGCCAAAGCTTGCCATCATGGTAGGAGGTGTAAGGAACGGCATTAATTCTAGTATGCGGAGAGATTGTTGATTATGAAGAAATCATTTCTCGGATGGGATGCGCTGTAAATCTTCCTGAGAAGGAAGACGGTGTGTGATCATGGGACTATCTCTCTGTGAGCAGGGAGGCACACGCAGCGGTAATAAATCTCACTTCTGGGTATACAGATCCCCAGAGATAACAGGGATTTCTCTCACGAGGACACAACGCAAGCGGTGGTATACATTCTCACCCTTCTACCCACGCACGGGTCTTGGGGGTGACAGCCGTTTGCGGTATGTCGGGGCGGGGAAAATGATGATCCCCGTGAAGCCATCGCGGAACTTGATGTTGATACTGTGCCACAACCAGCCAAAACCAGGGTGGTTCACCGACACCGCTCTAAGCTGCAGTAGCTCGATAGCGGCATCCTGCATGACGAGTCTTGCTCTCTCGGTCTGTTCACCAATGGGGCGGTTCTCCAAGACAAAACAAGTGGTGATGAGACCAGGGGAGCCGCAGATGGTGCAAGACGTCCTCTAGACGGTCACCTTCATCGGGTCTCGCATGGGATGTTAGTTTAACCCTGACGTAAAAAAGCAAGGGTTCGCTGAACGCTTTGCCGCTTGCCTTATCCGGACCAAATTCAACTGCAATAATCGTGTTTTCACGATTCCTGGTGCCTGGGTTCATGGCCCTCGGTGGCTCACATGAAAATGGGGCACCCCAGGTCGTGAACGGCTGATCGATGCGACCCGAGCCAACTACTAGCTCGGTGAACTGACCAAGAAGGAACATTTACCGGCATCTGACCGGTCCCAGACAACTACAACTACTATCTTCTCTCCGAATGATGGCCTGATGCAATGCGATTGTTGGCATGCTATCCTGGGTGTGGCTGCATGGATACGCGCCTGCCGCACCGACCATAAGACGCACGCTTGCGGACGCAGCCGACATGCTAACGTTACTGTGTTGCCGGACCAGTATTAACGCGAGCGCTGGCACGGAGTACAGCCCTTGCGGTTTGCTGCAGCATTCCATCGCCCTTTCATAGTGTTTTACATGGTTTGGAGGGCAGGGTCAATCAACATGGCCGAGGCATGGGGGGAAGGGGGGGCTTTGATGGAGAATCTAGAGGACAGGATAGGGCAAAGGAGAGTAGGGAGACTACTTGGCAACCGGGCCTGTACAGCGTGGCGTAATCCAGTTGTCAAACATCCACACTGTAACGTGTTCTGAGAGTCAGTGAAAGGACTGGCGACTGGCTCTCCCACGGATTCCGTTGGCTCCAGGCGTTGGCATGTTTGCTTGCAAACGAAAAGACGGACCCGATAGATTGGATAGGCTTGTCTTGTGCTTGAGTTGAAGCAATCAAGTTGCAAGGAATGTCGGGTAACCCCGTGTGGAACCCGTAAAGTTGAGGCGGGATGATACGCGATTGGTGCCATCTGACTGGTTCGGGGGATAGGCCAAGCGCGAGCTCCCTGCCTAAAGGGGCCTGTGATTGGTAAGGGTGGCTTAGTTGGGTGACCTTTTGAGCTGGGAGGTCAGATCCAAGCAGCGGGTGGACGTGATGACTGGGTGCAGGTACTGCAGGATGCGATAGAAGAAGAGCGGAAATGCTCATGCGTAACACTGAACCTGCGGCAGGTCACATCTCGCCAATCCCGACAAAAAGAATGCATCAGCAGATTCGATACGTGTGGCCTAGAAATTAGTCCTAGGACCACGTTTCCAGAATCTGATCTGTCGAGATCGGGGGAAGAAAGCTGGACGATTGGCTGTGTAAAGATTCGAGGAGCAGCATGACCGACCTAGGGCAGCCAGTAGGGTGACAGTATGCAGTGGTGTCGATGTGATAGGTTAAACATGCTGCATTACTGAAAGCTACGGAAAACCTTGGTCCGAGCTTCGGTTTGGAAGAACAGCTTCGGGGTTGCATTGGAAAGTTATTGATGCATGTGTCTATGCACAACCGGAGAGATGGATGAGCATGCGGGTGGAGAGAAGTCTGCTCGAAGAGCGGTGATGACGATGACGGCACTTGCAAAAGGAAATGAATACGTGCAGAGGCGCAAGTGTTTTGTATTCGTGAATGACACCTTCAAGTACGCAACTTTTCAAACATCGGTGTGCTGATCTGATGCGACGTGATATGAGGAAAACACTCGCATGAGACCGTGCATTCGTACTGCAATGAGATTGATGTGGGAGAGCAAACGCTCGGGGGCTGAGCTGGTGTAGGCAAGTACCCGCGCAAGAAAGTTGATTGGTCATTTAGTCGTGACCTCAGAGTGTTTTCCTAGTGTCATTTGGTCGTGATTGTGATTTTAGATTGGTGAATATATGGTCAACTGATGCTTGGGAGTGTCTGATGAGGGCCATAACGAACGATCTGCGGAAAGGAACAGGAGACCAGACGTGGATGGCTATGTCGAAGTCAAAGGTAAAATATCGATTCTATCAGACGATGTCATAAATTAAGATGACAAAAAACGAAGGCGAAATGCATTAGAAGAGAGAGAGAAAAAAGAAAAAAACCGTCTGCGAGCCATGTAGAGTCCGATGTTGTTACAAAGTCATGAACGAATGTTGGTGGTTTACTACATTGGTTGGCTGCAGGTGATATATGAAGGGGGAAGGTGCCCCTCTCCTACTTACCTACCTACCTAGGTACATGCCTACTAGGTATCCAGTCGATCACCAACATGCAACCTGCCTTGAGGAAGCAGCGATGAGAGCCTATCAATGAAGTCTGTATTCATTGAACCTTCCCCCCATTGACTTCTTCCAGATGCATGTGGACGAGTCGACTGGCGGAAGGTCTTCCATGTCTATGTGGTTTGCTCCAGGTGAACAGTAGAATGTTGTTAACAGCTGGAGGGGTAGTTTGAAGAGGTTACCTGTGTCTCAGTCTATTGGATTGCTGCATGTAAGAGAAAACAAAGGGCTCGTTTCTGAGAGTGCAGCAATATGCAAAACAAAATCGAAATCACACTCTTATTAATCGGGTGGATGTTGTGTCTGCTCTCTACCTAGGTAGGGTCTACTCAGCACTACCTACCTACTTATATGCTTGTTACGTAAGGCTGCTGCCACTGTGTTGAGTCTGTGGTTGTACTGTACATAGCAGCTAGCTGGAGGTACTTGCTGAGGGGATGGAGAGTTTATTGAGATGTTGATGTCGGAAATAATGGATGCCCGGGAAATAAATGCCCAGGCAACATCGTTGGCAAATTCAAAGCTCATCAATCAAGCTAAACCATATCAAACGCGCCTAAAGAGGGCAGAGAAGGAACGAAGCGCGCTTGAATAAATTACCAGCAATTAAGTTAGTCTAGTTTCAAGCCAGGAATAGGGACGGAACCCCACAAGACTTGCAACTTGGCATCACAACACAACAGAACACTTTCTTTTTCGATATCTCGAGGTCTATCTTTTATCATTCTCCACAACTCCGTTCGCCAACTCACGTCTTTCGTTTAATCTTATACATTGACATCATTAGACTTGCTGTTGCGAAAGCGAAGCATTGCCGTCCTCGTCGATCTTGTAGCACTTCATCCTTACCGTCCACAGCTACTGCTGCCAACATTGAATTGATCGAGGCTTGAGGCGGCCAGCATGCCTTCAGCCACCGATGACGAAATACCCTTTCCATCACTAGAGAGCACTACCTCCCATGCTTTCGGTCGCTCTCATCTATCGCCCGACGATGCCTTCATATCACCCCCGCGCCGGTTGGGAGAGCGCAGCCGAAGTCGTAGGCGGAAGCGCCCCTGGAGGAAGCTCATGTGGGTAAAGCATTCATGTATGTGTCATGACGAAGGAAAAAAGATGATAAAACTGACTCTTTCTCAGACCCTGACAACTACACCGACCAGGCGACGTTTCTTGAGAATCTCCAGCGTAACCCTCGTCTTAAACCATACGATTTCTGGCCCCTTGTCGCCGATTCGACCGTAATTCTACAGCACGTCTGCTCTGTCATTATATTCGTGGTCTGCTTTGTAGGAATCTCCCAGGAGCGTGTATCACCAGTTTCTGTCACAAGTTGGAGTAGCGGCGCAACATTTGTGGGATGGATTCTGTGGGAGCGTTGGCTTTCTGGTGCCGAGGATGCTGATGATCCAAGTCTTGGAGTCACGGCGACTGTGACGGGCCGTGTTGGACGCACAGGCAGTTTGAGACGACCTGGCCATAGTGGCAGCTTAAGACGACCTGGACGCGCTGGAAGCATTCGAAGACCATTGCCACTCCGAATGGAATCAGGTCCACCAACAGCCGGGCCATCTACAGCTGTCTCAGCAGCAAGTTCTACCACTAACTTAGATGCAACCACCACGTCATCCTCAATGCAAACTACATCTACGACAGTGGCGACTACGGTCTCGACAACTGCGACGAACGCTTCATCAGGACCTAATGTCGCGAACGATGGTCAAACGCATACACCGAGAGCTAGCCAAGAGTATCTTCCTGAATCACCGGTACCTCTGCCGGCCGAGGAAGGTCGAACCCGGCAGAGGATAGAGACGATCAAATCGGCAATCCTCATCTATTGCACGCTGCTAGGACTTAGCCCAGTTCTCAAGTCTCTGACGAGGTCGACATCAAATGACAGCATTTGGGCCATGTCGTTCTGGCTTCTAGCCATCAACATCTTCTTCTTTGACTACTCAGGAGGGGTAGGGGCCAAGTTCCCAGCGTCACTGTCGACCAATGCAGCACTGATGGCTTCGACGGTGCTAGCGAGTCTTTTGCCTTCAACAAAGCAGGTGTTTAGCCTGACGCTCTTCAGTATCGAAGTCTTCGGCTTGTTCCCAGTATTCCGAAGATATGTGCGCCACCGCAGCTGGCGATTTCACGTCTTGTCATCCATTCTACTTGTGTTGGGGGCAGGGCTTGGAGTAGGTTTGATCCTGGGCGATGCTCGGGGAACGGACGGATGGCCGTGGAAGAGCGGCATCGTGGGTATGGTAGTGGCAGTATTTGTCTCAGTACTTGCTACAGGAGGATGCAGTTGGTGGTTGATCGGGCTGCAAAAGTACAAGAACGAGATACGAGGACCCTGGGATCCTGCGAGGCCGATTATAATGAACCGACCACAATGGGACGATTCATGAGCACTCTATAATCTGCATGTTTCACGTCTTTGAGTGAGAGTTTGAGGGTTGTAAACTACCTAATGATATTTGACATAATGTAATTTGTTATGACATGCTTTTGAAGAGCCTCAGAATGGTATTTTGACGTTTTTGGGGGCATTGAGGAAAATAACTAAATATAGCAACAGATGATATGGTTGGCAGGCGGATCACTGCTTTCGATCAAAAGTCCCTTTTCTCTGTTTCGTCAAAAGTCACAGATCTACACCATGTTGAACGAAACTGGCTGATGAATTCCATTCCATCATGTCATGCACGATGTAATGTGGGGGATTGACGGATTACGCTACGTTGGCAGAGTGAGATCTATTACTTTTAGCCAGCATCATATCAGCCCGGACTGGGGCTGGGTGCATACGTTAGCTGATGGCTTTATGCTGAGGTAGGTATGCTGTGTAAGAAGCACTGCCCACAGGGAGACGAATCAGTTGAGGCAGTATAGTATTACTCTATTATTCCACTTTCTCAACATTGTGATAGATTGGGACGCTATTTTGTGCACTTGTTTGAATAGTCCACGTAGCACAGAATTGACTTCGTCCTAGAAAAAATGCCATCCAGGTTTCGCATGTTCTAGGCCGCGGTAGCGTGGCTGACCGTTGGACGAGGCCAGTTGCCGATGTTAGCGAGGTAAAATTGATTCATTGTCTATCATGATATTCGAGTAATTTCAAGTGCGAACATACTTGTACTTTGTGTCACTATTGTCATTTCAACATGGGAAGGTAACATGGGCGAATATCATGATCATATTAGACCGTGATGATCTTGGTAGCATTTAGGAAGGTAGTGTTTATTGTCTACAACACGACTTGGGACAATTGGTGTGTTTTTGAAACCCTTGCAACAAGGGATCAACTTGTTTAAAGTCAAGTCGTTCTGGGGCAGCAACAAAACAAAGCTACTTGACGACGATAACGGCACAGTTGTCGAAAAAAAGAAAAGCCTCTTTGATCGGAGCGAGAACTGACAAATAAGAGACTGCTATCTTGAGTCTAGAGTGGAAGGGAGGGGATGGGATAATGCTGTGCCTACAGTAACGTGTTGGGAGGGGGGACGCGCAAGCCTAGAGAATTTGTCAGGACGGAACGTCGGCAATAATTGCTGATGGGAGAGCGGTATTCGAGCATGTTCTTGTTTTTTTTTCTTCTTGAGGCTAATCTATGCAATACATGTTTAAGAACATCTCATGACCATGGTGGATTATAACTCTAATATGGTAGACAACTCCACCCCCGACCTCCGCTAGGATTCAACAAGAAACCCGGCAACAGATGGGGTTTCTTAATCAAAGCTGATGCTACTCAAGTAGTTACAGGATTTCTTTTAACAGAAAGTAAAGAACGGTAAACAAAACTGCCTAGGTACCTACCTAAGGTAGTGGTTTGACCAACCCCCCCTAGTAAGACAAGCTTTAGGACCAATGGTCTCAAGGGTCGTAGTGGAAACGACTAGGGCCAGGGGCAAGCCTCATGCAGCCCCAACCTCGACTAGGCAGGCTCCTTTGTACCTGTTTGAATAGCCATTCTCATGTCTCTGGAGGCCTTAAATACAAGCATACCCGAAAACACCGACTTTGGAAGTCGTCAAGGTACACGATACGAGGTAGCTTGCTGTATACTAAGGCAGGTCGGTCATCGTGATGTAGCACTGCATAAAGCAGATGTGCCCGGGGTTAGTACAATAGGCATACCCAGACAAGTAATGAGCTGAGTCTTGAATCGAATCATCAACATTTCCCTCTCAAACACGTATTCTCTTTCGCTAATGTTCCCTTCAAAGGATCCCCATCATCAGCCATCCCTCATCCCTGAACTCCAGGGGGCGATGAGAGGGGGCTTGGTATCCGGCTCTTGTGGTTTGATCGAGGGCAAAAGGATTGCATGTTTCTAATTTAGTTCACTGTTTCTACTTTACGGATAGTTGGGCCCTTCATTCCTTCCCTGCCGGGTCCAGAGTACAGAGTACACACTTCGCACTTTCTCTCTTGCCCATCTTGCCACCCTCTGGCTTGGGTCTTTCTGAAATTCCTAAACCCCGGCCAGTATAGCGTTTCCCGGGAGCTAGTTGGAGGCAGGAGCTAACCAGGGGACTCACATCCGAATCCAAATGTAGCTTACTGCCTACGAGGGTCAGCTCACTGAGGGAAGCTTATAAGGCCTATCCCCCCAATTCTTTAATCAAATGGGTTTATGATTCTTATACATAGCCATCCTCACCTTTCATCCCTCAAATAAACCATTCGTTCACCAATCCTCAATCAAGATGAAGACCACTCTCTTTGCTCTTGCTGCTGCTGGCCTCGTTGCCGCCCAGGATTTCTCTGGTCAGCCCGAATGTGCTGTAAGTTCACGCTCACTGATATCGTGCGATGCATGTAAGCCGTGATCCAACACTCACACTTAAAACTAGATCGACTGTCTTCGAGAGGCTATCCCTCAGGCCGGCTGCGAGCTTGATGACACTGCTTGCCAATGCGCCGAGGACACCCAGGCCAAACTTCTTAGAACCATCGCTCCCTGTCTGACCCAGGCTTGCAGCGCAACCGAACTTGCGCAGGCTCAAAGGGCTGCCGCCGCTGCCTGTGCGAACTTTGCCGCTTCTGGCACTGCTTCCGGCGCCGCTTCCGGCACCAGCTCCGGCTCCGTCACTGCTACCGTCACTGAGACTGCTACCGAGACCGCCACCGACGACGGTGAGGATACCGCGATCGCTACCGGATTCACTATTTCTGGCCTGGAGACCGTCACCGGTTCTGTGACCGTGCCTGCCATCTTCTCTAGTATCTCCGAGTCCGACGTTGTCCCCCCCGTTGTCACACCCGGATCCAACAGCACCACTACACGCACCCGAACTGTTGGTACCGGGACCGAGGGTGGCGCTGGTGGTGCCACTACTGTTGATGGTGGCTCCGAGACTGGTGATGCCACCGGTACCAGCCCTGCAACTAGTACCGAGACGGACAGCGCTGCCTCTCTCACTGGGCCTGCCTTTGGCCTCCTCGCTATTTTTGCCGCTGCACTAGCTCTGTAAAATGTGATGGATAATTTTGAGACGAAGGAAAATGAAAAAAAAGGACACGTATGGACTGGTCCGTTGGATCATAATAATGCATTGAATGAATGGATATCACAAGGAAAGAACCGTTGTGATAATGCTGGAATGGGACTGGGTAATATGGCTAAAGTATAAGGATGACCAAATATATAGCGACAAGTACTTAATATAACACATTGACATTACGATGAGTCTTTCGTGACCCTTTACTAGCGTGAAGGTGCATATCAATTGCTATGTATATCTAATGACTTCATTCATCCTATAATATCGTTTTGGATGAAACCATGTCATGTAGTTGGAGCTGACGACTTTTGCAGAGCAATATCTACCAGCCATGGCATATGAACCGGTCGATATCTCATATCCATGATGGCGGCGTTGAGGAACAATGTGCGCCTGTTCTCGTCTGCATCTTCCTTGTCTGTCATATCGACGAGTATACCGCGTTGTCTGCTATATTCTATCCAATCTTTCCTTGCTTCTTCCAGTCTCTTTTGATCATCACCCGGGGTAGGTCTTAGATCTCCTGCTTTTGTTCCTTTCGAGTGCTCCTCATCAACAACGCTGACTCCGTCAGGGCCATCCTTCCAGAGTGCGTCGACCATTCCCCATGCTTCATGAATATGACCGAAGCAGTGGACTCGTGGCTTTGCTTTGGCGACGGCCACTAAGAGATCCGGGCAGCCGGCGTGGGAGCTTGTCATGTCGGCGTAGTCAAGAATACCCTCAGGTGGACCATGTGTCATGGCAATATCTATCCCGGGAGGGATATCAAATTCGTGACCGTTGTGGTATTGGAACCCCCAACCTCCAAAGGCCGGTGTATGGGGACTGGCATAGACTTTTAGGTGAGCTCCATTGTCGAGGTCAAATTCGTGAACACCCTCGGTAAGGTAGTGAACACCATAGGCTTCTGACTCTTGGATGATCTTCTTGGCGGCCTGTGCGACGGACTCGGGACCTTTATAGTCTTTATACCAGAACCTCTCGTCAAGTGCCAAGTCGTGATTCCCGGCAATGACCAGTTTCAAGGGAGCTTTCGCATTTCTGAGCATGGCAAAAGTATCTTGAAACTCGGAGACGGAGGATCGTTTCGTCAGATCACCACAGTGAAGTAAGACGTCGGCTTCTGCTAGAGGCTCACGATAGCCTGAAGGATAGCGAGGTCGTCTGCTAGATTCATCCTCTAGGAGTTCATCTTCCGTCGAAGGCGCATCTTGAATGTCTGGTTTCGGTTTTGGTTTGACACCATGCGTATCGGAGATGATGAGTATGCGTGTTTTAATCTTTGGAGCGGATGAGGTAGACATGACTCTTTGGTAGACTAGTAATGGTTTCCGAGGTTTAAAAATAAGAGAGGATGTTGTGATGTATGTAGTTGGAGCTGTTGATTAGGCAGCCAATTTGTATTGTAAGTGGACTTCGTTATTGGTTGGGAGTGACACGCAGGTTCGGGTCGAGGATATTCAAGTGAGTGTCTCGCTGCAATCCAAGGATGCGAGCAGCTTATATGTACAGTATGCTGTGGCGATGAAGTAATAAGATCATATATGAATGCAGGATTGGTACTGACATGAGCAGTCATGACCATATCATCACTTCACTACCTACCTAAGCACCACTAGAATTACGTCAAGCACACATCGTGAGTTATAGCCTACAGGTCCGTAGGCGCTGTGGAACTAGTTGGTGCGGAGGAGGCCAATTACTGCTCATGGCAGGTGCTTATGCGACGCTAAATCATGCTAACTCCGCCTGCCCAAACAGCCCTGGAAGGCTGGAACAGCTTCTCCTTGATCCTGTGAACACGGTTATTATGCAAGGGCCTCGCTGTGTCACTCTGTCAATCTTTCTGTCAAACAAAACATCAACATTCAACACTACCCACCTTGTTTGATCAACACCACGTGTTAACACAACACTCTATATATTGATATACTTATCGCTGCATCGACTTCTGCACAATTCTTCCACTTTAATCAATCCCCAAACAAAACACAATGACAGATCAGACTTCGCAAGATGTCCACATGGGCTCACCACCTGCGTCTGCTCCCACCGATAACGAACCCAAGTATGGTGGTTTTTCGCGATTCGAGATTGAGCTGGAAGTGCGTGACCTTCAGACATAACCTCCCATCCTTCAACTATCTTATGCTAACCTCTCAACTAGTTTGTCCAATCTCTAGCCAACCCCTACTACCTCAACCACCTCGCTTCCCAAAAACTCCTCAGCCAGCCCGCCTTTGTCGCATACCTCGCATACCTCCAATACTGGTCTCATCCGCCCTATCTCAAGTACTTGACATATCCAGGCCCAACGCTGCGCCATCTGGAGCTCCTGCAGCAAGAGACGTTTCGTCAGCAGATCATGAGCCCGGAGGTTGTCAACAGACTGGTCGAGGGCGGCATGCAGGCTTCTGTTGATTGGCATCGTGAGGGCTAGAAGAGTCCCACGCGACAGCTTGTCAACAACCGAGGCGACGGAACGAAACCTCGAGAAAACCGAAGCGAGGCATGTACCGGGGATGCTATCGACACACAGTTGGGTCCTCGTGAGCGCCGGAAACAACGAAAACGCCAGAAGCAGGCACAAAAGTGTGGCCAAACGAAGTCATCATTTGGGACTGTCATGACAGCAATAGAACAGTAGATCAAATATGGTCCTATTTTACTCTCAGTCTGTCGGAAAAAGAAGAAGAGCAATCACAATAACCCGACCAACTCCGATTCTCCTCGCAAAAAAACCACACAAGGCCAACTCCCAAACACAAAATACATGCAGCATGGTATCTAGTTCTCTCTCCATCGGTGTCCACAGCTCATGCACTTGAAGAAACTCGTCATGGGCTCATCGGCACTTCGAATTTGGACCTGGAAGAAGGCAGCCTCGTCGCCGTCGCAGCCCTCGTTGGGACACTGCACACGACCCTTCTGCGCGTTGTCCCATGCTCCTGGTCCACCAAAGACGTCCTCCTTCTCGACACGCTCGTAGACTCGGCGGGAGAAGACGGGCTCGGTGATGTGGTGCTCAAAGGGACAGGTGCGGCATTCTAGGCGGTTGGTTCGGGTGTTTGTGAGGGAGACGGTGAGGATGTTTGCGCAGTGAGGACAGACTTGATTCGTGGGTTCAGCGAGTGTTGAGATGAGCGGGATAGTTGGATATGTACTTACATAGCAACATTATGGCGAGTTAATTTGGGTATGGAACTTGGAACACTTTGTTATTAGAATACCTTGTCGTCTATGGTGACTCTTTTTGAATATTCTTCAACTTTTTTTTCTTCTTCTTTGTCATGGAAAGGCTGCAAAAAAAAAGAGAAAGAAGAGGGAAAAAAACGTCAGAATGCGAAATCCAATCAGAATTTTCCATTCGTTTCCGTACATGCAACTTTGCACCTGCAACGGCACCTTTTCAGTGGGGACGTCACTAAACTTCAGGCAATGAAACAAATAAAATTCCCATTAAAACAACTCGCCTGTAAGATCAATCCATCAGCCTCACAGCCCACACCACACACGCCCCTCCCCTCACCACTTGCCATAGAGTGAATGAATGAATGCCTGAAACCCCCGCCTGAGCCCCCCAACCCAGTCCCAGTCCCAGTTAAAC
>JABGLY010000843.1:0-10524 GCA_013623525.1 Fusarium dimerum | reverse complement strand
GGATAAACCATTTCCTCATAAGAGACCTCAGAGGCAGCCTTCTCATCTCAGGCTCAAAAAGGGAGACTGATTCTGGTGTATGCATAGAACGGTCAAATCAAAGCAATGAAGCAACATTTCATTATCTAGAAAGTTTCGCGTGACGATTTACGTCCTTGTACAGCAAATGTCGGAACTTACCAGGCCCACCGGCGTAGCAGGCCTGTGGACAAAAGGCACGTAGCCACATAAAGTCGCCGGCTTCGACCTCGACCCAGTCCTGATTAAGACGGTACACAGCCTTTCCCTCGAGCACGTAGAGACCATGCTCCATGACATGAGTCTCGGCGAAGGGAATAACACCGCCCGGTTCGAACGTCACGATATTCACATGCATGTCGTATCGCATATCGCTGGGATCCACGAAGCGTGTAGTGGCCCAGGCACCATTTGTGTCGGGCATCTGCCTTGGTTGGATGTCGTTCTCGTTGAGGAACAGGGGATCAGGCGCGTTGAGACCAGGGACGTATTCGTAAGCTTTGCGGATCCAGTGGAAACGGGCGACTTGTTCAGACTTGTTGCGCAGGGTCCAACCTGAGTTGGGAGGGAGATAGGCAAAGCCTCCGGAGGTGAGAGTGTTCGTTTGACCCGCAAGACTCACAGTTACCTCGCCCTCCACAATGAACAAGACGCCCTCAGCAGCGTCATCCATCTCAGCACGATCGCTACCGCCGCCCGGTTGGACCTCCATGATATACTGAGAGAAGGTCTCGGCAAAGCCTGACAGCGGGCGAGCAATGATCCACAGCCGTGTCTGGTCCCAGAATGGCAGGAAGCTGGTGACGATGTCGCTGAAGCAGCCCTTGGGAATGACAGCGTATGACTCGGTAAACATGGCGCGGTCAGTGAGGAGTTGCGTCTGGGGTGGCAGGCCACCTTTCGGTGCATAGTAGGCACCCATGGCCTTGTCGTTATTCATGATGACGATAGGGATCGAGGTAAATGCATTTGCATTGATGGATCAATCCAAATCACTTTGTGTACGATATCAAAAATACCTCAACGACCCCATGCACCCCGCATTCAACTCAATAACTCACTCCATAGAGTGTACCAACTTGGTCGCTTATTGGTGGTTACACTTATAGTAAGTGGGTTGGATTACCGACTGTCTTTCCTCTCTAGGGTAGGATTTGCTAATAATCTTCAGTACAAAGGAGTACGGTATATACGTTGATAATTACATCATGCTCATTCTTCCGTGGCGATAGGGAGCTTGGCCGTGGCCAGATTCATCAAGTTTGGCGACCAACCAAGAAATACAAAGAGCCGGTCTGGGGTTGGCTCATGCTTAACTTTCGTACCTTGGGTATCCAAGTCTATAATGCAACTGGGGAGAGCATGGGATCAGCCCTCGTTCCAGACAATATCCAAGGCCAAGCCCACTGGCAGGTTCATTATGCTAAAGGCGACATTATTGAGGCCACCAATAAGTCTCAGCAGTTACAGCAGCTTATGAAATACATGTCTAATGGAAAGTTCCTCGTCGATCTATAGGCAATGCTCTCTGGCACGTGCCAGAACATCTACAACGATCCTTTGTCCGGTGACATTCAAATGCTCAACATGGGAAGCCAGCCCCTGCCGCTAGTCAATATAAGCATGAACATTGAGCTAGCCACACCTGTCAAGCATTCTCAGAGCTATCAAGATTTGAAGGAAAAAGGCCGAAGTCGAGCAGGATGAGTAAAAGTCCGAAGTTTTGATGGGTAATAAGTCCAATCTGCTCAATGGTCTCATAGGCTACCTTTTTCGACTGGGTCAACAGCAGATCCGCCCTTACGACACTCGTCCCGCAACCTCAGCAGCCCGTGCAAGCCAAAGTGCCTCATCCGAGGTGTGTATACATCGAGTTCGGTCATCCCGACCGCAACGTCGTCCATGGGGAGCATCAGGAACCAGACTCGTTCGCCTCTCCCTACTCGAGCAAAGTGTTAGTGTCACCCTTGCATGTCGTGAAGATTCGCTACTTATTTTAATTCTCATTAGGAACGGAATTGCGCCCGCTATTGACGCGTATATCAGGCCCAAAATACATACTACCTTCAGAACCGCACCCGCAGTGTTGAGAGAATAGATAACACTAAAACGACTTCTGGCCCTCTCAGTCAGGAGCCAACTAGCGTTATTAATTAGTTGGCGGTATCTTTTACATTGGTATATATGGTAGTGTGAGACTTGCTTTCGACATGATCACACAACTTCGGCTTTCGTCAAACAATGGATGGTGTGAGCTGATGTCTGCGGCCAAAACATCAATTTCAAGTAGCGAGAAGTCATCAATAGCCATAGCGGTTAGATGCAGCTTTGTCTAGATACGGCTAGTGAAACATAACGGATCGTCCACTACTGACTTCACTTACACGTAGGTAGCACATGGAATTAATGCAGATCATTTACGATTGAAGGGCTAAACACATCATTTTGCCTTGCAATACTGTCTTCCCCGCGTTCCTAGCTCGGCAATGTTACCCTGGCGGAGTGAATGTCCTATCCATACATGCCATGCAACCCCTACCCCGGAGTAAAAACAACCGAAGTACTCGGCATGAAGAGGACCGAGAGCATGTTCCAGTTTCCAATGGATTTGTGGTCTCTGAAAGGACTTAAACCACGTCGGGTCCAACATTGTCTTGAAACTCCACCCTCTCCAATCGTGGTCAACCTATAAAGATGGTCGGGTTTCAACTCAAACAACTGGTGTTCATCGCCGGGCTCACCACTTGTGCTCTGGCTGACTTGAGCGCTACAGAGAACTCTACCCACATTTCTCTCTACAACAGTCGGTTTGCTGTGACTCTAGCCAGATCAAGCGGGCACATTATTGATGCCACCTTGGATGGCCAGGACCTGCTTGGGCCACTGAGCGGAAACTCGGGCAAGGGACCATATCTAGACTGTTCCTGTATCCCATCTGGCTTCTGGACACCGGGAAGTACAGCAAAGCTACGTCTGGTTAAAGGCACCGACTTGACTGGTACCAAGTATGGAGGAATCATCATGAGCGATACCTACCAGCCAACCAATCAGACCCTCTCGCAATACTTCTTCCTTCGTGGTGAAGAGACAGGCTTGCATGCCTTTACTCGCCTCACGTATGTCAATGCTTCCGCTCCCTTCCTGCGAGATCTTGGCGAGCTGCGCACCCTCTTCAGACCAAACACCAAGCTCTGGACCCATTTCTCCACAAGCGACGGCAATTACGGTCCTCTCCCCGACCTGACAAATGCTCTCTCGGTGCAGGACGCGACCTGGTACGTGGGAGACAAGACCAAAGACCAATACGTAAGCCAATACTCGGACTACTTCACAAAATATAGTCTCTCAGAGAGCTGGCGCAACCACGACGTCCACGGCCAGTTCAGCGATGGCTCCACGAGCGCTGATGGCAGCGCTTTTGGTGCCTGGCTAGTTCACAACACTCGCGAGACATATTACGGTGGCCCATTACATTCCGACCTGGTCGTTGACGGCATCGTCTACAACTACATGGTGTCTGGTCATCATGGTGCCCCGATGCCCAACATCACTCATGGATTCGACCGCACCTGGGGCCCTCAATTCTACTACTTCAACAAGGGCAAAAAGGGCACAACCCTTGCTGAGTTAAGGACCGATGCGGCAAAGTATGCTAACCCGGAGTGGAATACAAAATTTTACGACAGCATTGCACAGCACGTTCCTAACTTCATTGCTTCCTCAAAAAGGACAACATTCAGTGGCAAAATCACAGTTCCAAAGGGGGCGCAGAAGCCGATCGTTGTACTTTCTGAAAACCAGCAAGACTTTCAACTCAACGTCTTCAAGACCAAGTCACTCCAGTACTGGGCCGAGGTGGATGAGTCTGGAGGTTTCAGTATTCCCCAAGTTGTCGAGGGAACCTACAGAGTAACCGCTTACGCCGATGGCATCTTCGGGTGGTTCGTCAGGGACAATGTTCGAGTGTCGAAATAGCAAAACACAGGCACTTTTACATGGGTCGAAGAAAATGCAGGCCGGGAACTCTGGCGAATAGGGACACCAGATAAGTCTTCTGGTGAGTACCTGCATGGCTATGAGCCTGATACCTCCAAGCCTCTAGAGCCAGAGCAGTATAGAATATACTGGGGAAAGTATGACTATGTCAAAGAGTTCCCCAAGGGCGTCAACTTTCACGTCGGGAAAAGTAACGAACAACGGGACCTCAACTATGTGCACTGGTCGTTCTTTCCTGCCAAGGGCAATCACTTGCGGACACAGAATTATTACGAAAACGTAAACAACTGGACCGTTACATTCGATTTGTCAAGGAAGCAGCTCGAGGGTACCAAGACGGCGACTTTTACTGTCCAGATAGCCGGTACCAGAACCGCCAATGGCAATGCAAAGTGGACTCCGAGGAAGGACAAATACAACAGCAACTTGCCCTGGACCGTCAATGTCAACGGTGGCTATGAAGACACGTGGGTGATTCCGTATTGGCGGAGTGGCTCTTGTGCTATCCGAAGTGCTGTGAGCTGCCAGAACATCGAGCACAAGTTTACATTCCCGGTCTCCAAGTTGCATACAGGAGTAAACGAGTTTGTACTGAGCCTGCCTTTCAATGCATCTAGTGTTGAGACGGCTGTTCTGCCTGATTCCCTCTTTGTTCAATATGATGCTTTACGATTGGAGGTGAAGTAGTCAGGAAGGTCCTGGCTTTGTCTTCATGTGGTAACCAAGATGGTCCCGAGCGGCAGAGTACCGTCTGTACAGATTGCGTTTGACGAGATTCAACCTTTACGGCATTGTAGTTTTAAGATAAATTTACTTGTCATCTATCGCAGACTTAAAAGTGAATGTCTATAAGCACATATTATGATCCTCTTAGTAGCGATTTCTCTTGTAGCGTTAATCCTTTTTTATTTCTGATTTGTTGAAGAGGACCGCCGAGACCATGGATTCTTGGTTGATGGGCAACCCGCCAAGTTGCTCATGTTGAGACGATGAATACCGCCGGCAAATGGATCGTTGTGTTTTGTTCGTCCTGCCCAGCGTCACAGATAACGGGATACTTCAACGTGCCAGTCAAACTGCAGGGCAAAAAGAGTGTCTCGTATCATAGAATTCGAATACCGTCATGTCAAGAGGACTCGTGAACCATTTGTTGGATGAGAACACTGATGCCGACGAATATCATTGCCCTTTTGTAGGTGGTGATGTCCTTCTTCTCTATTGCGGTGTGCACAGCAAATAAGTCGTATGATAAAGGGACTCAGCCCCTGAGATCTACGTGCGACATTTTCTCCACATGTATATTCTTTCTACATTATAGTAACTATGCCTAACTAGACTATAGATGCCTTCTTGGATCAACCAACCTACGTTGCGTCTTGGCTTGTCTCGTTCCATGTAATTGATTCGATTTCTTTCCCAGCTTAGGGCCACGTCAATAAACTCGGCAAGGCTTGATGCTAGATTAGCGCTTCCCGCGCGCAATAGTTACACCTAATACGAGCTAGTTTTTATCATTCCCATATAGTTGTCGTTTGCCGAAGGCATGTCTTTTAGACCTGATGGTGAGATACCTTGACGAGACGTGTACTGAGTTGAGCCGGTTGTAACTTATTAAAGACTACTCCGAAGGAGTCTATTCTGATTGCCTTTGAGACAGAAGAGGTGAATTAGGATGCAAATGAATTACATATACTGCTAGAAACAATGATCGATGCTCATGATCACTTGTAAGACGTCGTAGGCCTGCCAAGTCGAGCAATATCGCCCAACCTGATCTGCTAGTACCAACCAGATCATCGCTCTTGTACATGTATCTATGTACAGATGAGCAGTAAATATATGACTATACTCATATACTACCCATCAGACGCACTTCTGCAATCTAGTAGGCAGGACAAACTCGAATCGGATGTTCATCGTAGTCCAGCGCCACATCACCAACCCACCCCATGCTCCAGACGCAGAATTATCCCCAGGGTGCTAGTAGACCAGCTCCTGCAAACATGCCGATAAGAAAAGTAACGACTGGTACAAGACTGCGCACAGAGATCATATATCCTATACTCTCAACATTTTCTGTACCAGCACTAGTCTCTTCAGCATCTGGCTCTTCCGTGGTCGTTGCAGTCGCCGCAGCAGCATCCAAATCAGACTGCTGGAAGACGAGAGGCAGTACTTGATCCATGGTAACAACGGCAAAGTCGCTACCTACACTCGTGGCCTCGGATCCCGTGACGGCATAAGACGAGGTGAATAGTTCTCCACCAGTCGGTTGAGTCAGGGAGAGCAGACCGGGCTCATATGTGATGCCGGGGACTGTGGAAACAGTGATGAGTCCTAACCCACCACCTCTGTTTCTCATACCGGCAAAGCACCAAGTTGTATAGTCAAAATCGGAATAGTCACCCAAAGTCGAGATACAGCGTCCTGCCGGATCAATCTCATATCCGCTGCTGGACTCATTATTACAACGCCAATGGACATGCATCAAAACTTTGATCAACTCACGTTGGTCCGCAGAACGCTACCGTTTCGGAAGGCTTGAGGATCCCATTCCAAATCTCAGTCCAGCTAATAAACCGTGGCTGATCAGTTGCCTCTTTGGGGTACCACGTAGAGTACTCTCCGTAGCCTGGGACACCCTCTGTCATGAAGCCGGACACTGACAATGTGCCGTCAGACTTGGCCATGACTCCTAGCGTCTCCCAGCCATCAGGGCAAGCGATACCAGGGGAGTGGTAGAAGATGGGAGTGCTTGAAATGTAATTGCTTGGACGAGTGTTTGTAACAATGCTGTCGATTTCGGAGCCTGAAGGTGAGCAATCGCCCTTGGTCCAGTAAGCACAGTTGGGTTGACCTATTTGATACAGATATGGTGCACTCTTGTTGAGAAAGTATACATGGTCAGTGTTGACCGCGGTCGCGCATGACGAAGGGGCCGTAAATGTGGTTGTCAAGGGTCCAAGGTTGTAGAATTCATACCCAAAGTATTCTGTGGAGGTGACCATGTTCAATAACGTGCGGAGTTATCAAGGATAGAGTTGACAATGTAGCTCAAGACGACAAATTAAGAGTATGGGGTTTCATGTTGAAAATGTACGAATCGAGGTTGTTTTGTGCAATTCTCAGCACCATCTCGCATGGGAACAACGGAGATTGCTGCCGCTTGGCGTTCGAACCCCTGCATTCCAAGTCGCATTGTAGCCCTTGGTACCTTCGCCGTATCGCTTGTTATTGGAGGAAAATTCTATCATAAGATACCACAAGACACCATTGGCAGTTCGTCTCAAGCTGTTAACTCGCCAAGAACCAGGATGACCAAACTGTAGGAGGTCAGTGCTGCACTACACTATGCCATCCTTTGCCAGGGGTCGACATCTACGCGGAACAGGAAGAAAGAGGGTTTTGCTTAAGATGAATGCGAGATACATGGTGCCATTCATCATTCAGGAACCTAGGGCGCACATCCCTCGTGCTGTTATAATTTCTGGGAGCCCTCGGTGTATTTCCTACAATCTGAAGTATTTTGTCAATAAGGCACAATTCTACTCAAGACACGCCCGTCCCCGATGCAGTCCCTGGATGTCTTGGTGAAAGAAGGCAAAAAGTCTGATCGGAGCCATTAGATCGTCATCTAAGACTTACCAATGACCGGTAGCTTTCTGGTGCCTGGCGGTTCATTCTGTATCATGCTGAGTATATTAGGGGCCTGCTTAAATTGCAACCCAATTTGTGTAAATTGCAACCCATTTCTGTGGCGCAGGCAAAATAAGCTCCGATTCCGCAGCCCACACTGAATTGGTCAGTCAGTCAGTCAATCAGTCAGTCAGGCTGAAGGTCAGTCCGAAGGTTAGTCAGTCTGAACGTCATTCTAAAGGTCAGTCTGAAGGTCAGTCTAAAGGTCAGTCTGAAGGTCAGTCTGAAGGTCAGTCTGAAGGTCAGTCTGAAGGTCAGTCAGTCTGAAGGTTAGTCAGTCAATTGAACAGTCAGTCAATTGAACAGTCAGTCAATCAGTCAGTCTGAAGGTTAGTCAGTCTGAACGTCAGTCAGTCAGTCTGAACGTCAGGCAAAAGGTCATTCTGAAGGTCAGTCTGAAGGTCAGTCTGAAGGTCAGGCTGAAGGTTAAAAAGTGATTCTATCGTGATATTAAAATATGTGTTTTTTTGGTGCTATAGTATGTCACTAAAAAAAATAATATGATATTATGTGGCCTGGATAAAATTACCTGATTTACTATTAGAAAAACCGATATCGGCGTCCAGCCTCAGTATTCTGGGGTACGCCACAGAAATGGGTTGCAATTTACACAAATTGGGTTGCAGTTTAAGCAGGCCCTATATTAGCCACTACATCAGGGACATGACTCAACTCCTTATTAGCAAACCTACCAATACTGCCATCGCCTCGCTGGAGGTTATCTCTAAAATTTATGCCATAATGAAGCCGAGGGATCAAACCGGCATGAGCAGGCCAAATAGCCCCCAAGAACTCTGAATCATGACATTACCTGTCGATATATGCTGATTTCATCACAGCAATAAAGGTGCGAAAGGACAGAAGATGGTTTCACCAGTCATGATCATGTCAAGCTCAGATTGACCATCGTAAGCCATGGCCCGTTGTTATGATTCTTTCGACTAGTCGTGAGCTACTGACAAGTCCAGAAGCTCCCACAGTGGTTGCGACGATTACCGGGAATGTGATTAGATTGAGTCGCGACATTGACAAAAGAGACGACCCCAGATATCTTTGAGCATTGAAGAGAGAATACAAGAGTACTAATCGATGGACCTACTTGACGGATAACCGAGGGTAAGTACTTGACATTTGGATTGATCACTGACACTATTGAATCTGGAAGATGAGAGGACGAGCAACCCTAAGTAATAGATATCGTACAAGACTAGCGGAACGAAGATCACCGTAGGCCACATTCCCAGAGTATTCGCCGTCTCAAATGGCCACTGATTGACGTCAATTAGAATCTGGAATCGTGAGCTCAAAAGACTCATGCAGCGGGTCTACGGAGTAACCAAAGTGAGGAATTTCACTCGCGACTCTGAGATAATGACCGCATTTTTGCGAGCCAAATCTGGTGACTTACGATCAAAGCACCTGTGTACTTTCTTGGAGACTGCATTGGAGTTGGCTGGCTGTTCCATTCACGATGCTGTAGTCATTGACATTTAGATGTTTGTTCCACGCAGTGTTCGGAATGCAATAATGCTGGAGGTAATCTTGATAAAATAGCATCATATATTTGCAGAAAAACCTTCAAGTCATACCAACTGCACAAATATAGCTCCCTTGATCAATCCAGTCAGGGAAACTTGAGTTTGACAGAGATCATTCGACCAAACCAACTCACATGACACCTCGGAGGAATCCCAGATAAAAGAATGCATACCCATTTTGGCAAATGGTGTCTAGTACATTTCACAACTTGGGCGTTGGACTCTTACAGTCCACAACTAATTGGATGTGGTCTGCTTACATCTTGTCTGTTGTTCCATATCTTGCGCATCATTTCTCAATTTAAGACCTGGTTTCGATTCAGGATGGCTCTATGTATGCTCTATATAGGATCAAATCTGACTTACCTTTAGCACATACGACCATACCCACTGGAAAACTCGGGATCCCGTCCGCTCTCCCATAGATAAGCCAGNNCCGCTGTTGTATGTTTTTGGTTCCTGTTGCTATTTTTTGTCCCTCTTTCGATATAATTTGTTTTGGTAGTCTTGCAAGATGATTAGCCCGTGTATGTCGCTATCTGCTTCATTGTGACATCCGTCGTTGCTAGAGCCATTGTTTCGAATCATACAATCGGCGTCTTATCCTGTACAGGCTTTTTATCCATCTGCGTGAGAAGACATGTGTTGACGACGCCGTGAGCAAGGTGACCAGCAGCGCCAACGTCAAACCATTCCAGGAATGATTCTCTATAGATAACGGAAGACATCCAATGAAGGTACGCGAGCGACAAGGAGATTAGCATGCTGCTAATGCCCGTTTAAATGCTTAGTAATGAGATGACAGTTTGGTGCATGGCATATGTTGCATTCAAGTGGCTCCAGATTCTCAGACTCTAGACGTTAGTCATGAACTTTGAGATCTGGGAGTTTTTCCACTTGATGTCTAAACTGACAACTCATTTTGCGCCAGACTTGTACCAAAGACAATTCATGCTCCAGCGTGGCCTTGACTCTAAGTTCGCCAGGGTTCAAGACATATCCGACAAGAGACTTGCCGAGACAGTCTTTAGGGATCTTGCACATAGGGTCAGAATACGGCCTTGAAGTAGCCCTTTGTACTTTCGCAGGATGCACCACTTATCTTTGTGTTACAGATTAATACATGGCAGTTTATGTTTAATTTACCGCGCTCTATCAATTTTACTCTTCGCGTCAACAATTTTATTTCTATCCATCCCATATCCTGGCATAACATGCCTATTATTGTTGAATACTCCTCTGACCAAGAGATTTATGCTTAATTAAATTATCTATA
>JABGLY010000842.1:0-20785 GCA_013623525.1 Fusarium dimerum | reverse complement strand
GGCGATAGGGTGTGCGGATGAGGAGGATGGGGTGGGAGAGTATGGTGGGAGAGGGGGAAATGTGAAGGGGGACTCAGTCGTTGGGTGAAGTGAGGATGAGCTGGGTTCTGTGTAAGCGGGGGGAGCGTTGGAGTTGGAAGCGCCAGAAGTGCCAGTAGCTGTGTTGACAGGAGTTGATGTTTGATTATCTTTGGAGTCCATGTTGGATAATTGATTGTCGGATAACTGACGAGAGACGAGTAATAAATGAATGAATGATATGGACAAGAAAGGTTTGAGTGAAGAGGAATTGAGCTGCTTGTCGTTAGTGCTGATATATCTGACAGATCAGGTGACTTGGAAGGATGCGGAAACTTTCAGCTGTGGAGTATCATTTACGATGATGCTCTTGTTGGATCTAATTGCGATTCTTCTGCGTTCAGCTGTGGTGTGTGATAATCAAAAGGGTTAAGTTGAGACATTAAGGTTGTGGAAATCAATGTGTCAGAGAATACGAGTTGGGAAAGTTGAGGTGATGAATTCAGGTATATTAGGCTTGGTATCATCTATTAATGCCATGTGGCAATGCAAAGTCTGGAATGTCCGTCTAGGCAAAAGAAACGCGAACTCAGGGTAGAGCGATCCATGTCTCACAAGTGATATTCATCGGGTCGGCTCACTTTCACACCTCGTCTCTCCCAGACGCCTGTGATACCCATATCCTCGGTTCCACTACAAAAGTCAGCACAAATCCTTACTTTTCTTTAATTTGCCGGGTCACTTACTCATCCTTCATATTCACAAATGGTTCTGTCGCTCCGTTCTTGACATCTGGGTTTCGGAAAATCATGTTTTTGGTCTATTACGGTCAGTCCACGAAATGGCAGGGGAAGAAATGAGGAAAAGTCTTACCAAGCCCAAGCTAAGATGGATGGCTGGCGGTGTCACAGTAATGGTGCTCACGGGTTGCTCCCCCTTGATCAATGATACAACATTCTCTGCTACAACGCGTGCTTGACCGACTCCAGGACGAGCAGCTTTGTGGGCACCGCTGTCGGCAATGTCTCCGGCGGCGAACAGGTTGGGGTATTTAGGGTCTTGGAATTGAAGTGTTGGGAGGACTTTGATGAAGCCGTTGGCGGGGTTGGTGACGGGTGATTCCAAGCCTTCGAGGAACTGGTTGTTGGGGATTTGTCCGGTAGCGGGAATGACGAGGTCAGCTGGGACTTGTCGACCGTCCTTGAGAGCGAGTGTGAATGGGGTTCCGTCGGTGGGGAAGCCTTCTGATGGGACGACGGCGCGAGTGCCGGTGATGAGACTGAATCGTTAGTGTCTATACGTGGTTGCGTTCAGGTGATATGCTTACTTGACCCCAAGCTCATCAAATCGAGCTCTGATTATCTCATCCATCTTTGGATGATACAATGGCATCACTCGGTCTCGAGAATGCACCAGCGTAACTTTCTTGTTGGGAAACACCTCTTTGATATCACACGCCATCTGCACTCCGACAGCGCCGCCGCCCACAATGACAATCGACTCAGCCTTGTTGATGTTCTTTTGATACGCCCTGAAGAAATCAACTGAAGAAGTTTTCTCGTCGCTCTTCATGGTTCCAGGCTCAGGAAGTCGTGTGCCTGTCGTTACGACAGCATAATCAAAGGGGATCTGTGTGGTGTTTTGCCATGGTCGGTCGAGAACAACATGGTCTTTTGTAAGGGATAGGACTTTGGCTCGAACGACAGCGTGGCGGGAGGAGTCGGGAGAGGGAGGGACTGCGCCGGTGTAGGGGATGAAGGCTTTGTGTTCATGGTTTGGAACGATGGCAAATCGAGGCTGGGAAGTGATTAGTGATTGTAGGGTGTTGATGGAGGAGGAGACTCACAAATGCGAATAGATGGTGGAAGTGGCTGTGAGGTTCGATCAAGAGGACCTGAGAGGTTAGTATATATTGATCAATTGATTCGCACGAGAGTTCTTACTCGGTGGCTAGCTGGTAGTAATGTAGCTAGTTCTTTGACGGCGGCCTACGTTTGTTAGTTATGGGTGAACAACGTTTGTTGATGGATGAAGCATACCAATCCGACGTAGGAACCGCCAATAACAACAACATTCTTCAACACAGACATGATTTGTTAATTAACAATAAGAATATTCAAGTGAAGTTGAGGGGAATAATGATGAAGTGGGTAGGTTAGAAAGATGTAAATCCAGGGTTCAATCCAGTCCAGACTCGATTCTTTATCAATCGCTCCACTCGGATATACGGCACCACATCGGATCTGCGGGCCCGAACCGACATCGGCAATTGAGCATGGCAAACCGAGAAGACGTAAACGCCATGACGTGGACTAGTCTTTGATTGGAGTTTCGACAATGTAGTTTGGATGGTGTCACCGCTCGAGCTTGGATGAATGACTCGGCTGAGGACTTGCCTTGGATTGATGATTTAAGCGAATGGCTAAGTGTAGGTACTTCCCTCTCCTCCAACTCCCCTTTACCCAGCCAGGTTCGAGTACCATTGATCCGTTTGATTTCATGCTAACCATTATACTCTATCCAGAATATACCGGCGTCTCCATATCAAGAACAATCTCTTGCCCACCTGCCAGGAAATATTGTTGTGAGTGCTATGAGCATGATGCGCTTACTTGTAGGTTATCACGCTGTGAATGTTTATCAACCAAACACCTTGCCTTTCTCTGCAAGATTGCCCTATGAGGCAACGATCGGGGAGTACCGCGAGTGAACCTGTTTCTTCAAACCACCCATGGCTATTTGATTTGTCTTAGTATTTTCTTATCCCTTCAAAAATAGTCACAAACATTTGATGCTAAGTGTAAGTGCAGCGCTGGCAAACCAAATGTACAGGCAACCAGAGGGACCTTCGGGAGGACCCCTGCAGCCGTCCAATCTATTCCCAGGCTCACCACGTGCTGCTGCACATCAAACAACCTCATCAAGAAAAACTTGTCATCCTTGCCAAAGCAAAAATAAGAAGACGCCCATCTACCCGGGAAGAGGGTCAAACAAAAATCAACCTCTGTAAATTAACAGCATGTCCGTTGCTTCCCCCAACGCTAACGGCCATGAAACAACATCACCATCTCTCATGCCGCCACCACAGGCCTGGAGCGTTGTCGGGTTCCAGATCAGTGACAGAGACACCGACTCAGAGCTAGAGATTATGTGCAATGGCAGACGTTTTATCATATTTGCGTCTGCTGACAATTTCTCCGATTCGCCCAGCCTGAAAGAGCGTTATCTTTTTTTCCTCAAAGTTGCAGAAGAGTATGAGCTCGACGGACAGACTGTTGAGGACTTCTGGGACTGGATCATCGGGCCCCTGCTTCCCGTGTTGAGGAGCTTATCAATCCCTGACAAGACGCGGCAATCAACCCTTGAAGATTTTTTCAGGCCTGAATCATTTGTCTACAGCTTGCAGGCTCGTGGCGATGAACTTGTTGTGGAGCGCGACCAAGATGCCCGTGCAGAGTCCAAATTTGGTGTTGTTATCCCCGACGCAATTCGTGAACTATGGCCATCCTTCAATCCGTCACAGGTCCGAACCTGCCAAGAGCAAGTCTTCGGTCCCCCTTCTCCGATACCTCGCAAGGTCTTCCTCGATGATGGGACCATGGCATTCTTCAAAATCATGCATCGCGGAGACAAGTCATTCCTCAGCAGAGAGCTCGATGCTTACAGCAAGATTAAAGCTGCACAGTTTGATAGCGCTGTCAGAGTTTCTCGCCTTCTTGGTCTGGCACAAGATAGCGAGGGCCTAATACTTGGGCTCCTGCTCACCTACGTCGACTGCAAAGGCGTGACGCTTTCATGTGCAGTAAAACCAGGAGTGTCGACGACTCTACGGGAGAAGTGGGTGGCACAGATTCAGGGGATTGTTGATGGACTACATGAAGCTGGAATTGTGTGGGGGGACGTAAAGCCGGATAATGTACTGATTGACACGAATCAAGATGCTTGGGTTGTTGATTTCGGTGGCGGATATACTGAGGGATGGGTGCCCAGGATGATGGCTGGGACGGTGGAGGGGGATTGTGTAGGTCTTGAGAAGGTGATCAAGTTCATTCAAACTGAGAACAGGGGCCTTGCTCAGGCTTGAAGTGGACGTCAAGAATGGCATTGGCCAAGAGGACCTTCTGATATTCGTTAATAGATCAATGACGAGTTACGTCTATTGTAGATCAGACAGGGTTCATTTTGGTTTGGATATCCAACAGGTACAATATATGCCATGACACATTACAACCCCTTGATCCCAACCTTAAGCAACCACGGATCAGCTGCAATCTCCGCCCTCATCTTTTCCGAGCTCAGATCCTCAATATCCCATGTAGACCAGACAAATCTACCATGAAGAAACTCGGCCTCCTTGGAAGCTGCCCACACGGCAAAAGCACCAGGGATGTTCCCTAAAACTGTCAGCAATTTCCATGATAGGCAGGGCAGAATGACAAACCATTGACCCAGGGGAGTGTATCCTCAGTGTACCCAGTCTTCTTGGCGGATTCGGAGAAAATCAGTGCGGGGTGGAAGCTAAGAATCTGCATCTCCGACGCAGGCGTATCCTTGGCGATTTGCTGGAGGGTAGCTGTGAAGGCGCTCTTGGTAAGGGAGTATCCAGGCATCTGAGGGGCCATGTCCCAGAGGTGGGTGACAAAGCTCGAGACAAAGATGCAGAACTGGTTTTGTTAGTGTGATGTAAACATCAAATGCATCGCAAATATCAGAAGAGAGGACACACCTTTTGTCGGGAGTGGTTAGACTGCTTGTAGAATTTCTCGACAAGGAATAACGGTGCTCGAACATTGTTCTCAAAATCCTGGAACAGTCGGTCGGTGCCTTGTTTGAGGATAGGTTCAAGAGCAGGCTCTCCAACAGCATTGATGACAAGAACATCCACATCCACACCTTCGTTGCTGAAGTCTTGCCATAGTTTCTCGACACCTGGTCGATCTCCCAATACATCACATACACGACCGCTCACTTCTGTATCGGAAAGCTTGTTAAGTTCAGCAACGGCATCGTCAAGAACATTCTGACGACGTCCTAGAACTATGACTCTGGAAGCACCAGCGAGGGCAAAGTTATGGGCGATGTGGTATCCAATACCGGTTGAGCCGCCGCATACAAGAACGGTTTTACCGGCTTGGGAAACTTTGGGGTTCGTTGGGGAGAGAGCGTCGTATGGTTTATCGTGGATGCGCTACGGGGGAGTCAGTCTGGGTTCCAAGATATGCGAAGCTTCACTCACGATAGGGACACCGTTGATTTCCATTTTCGAAGACATATTGATTTTTAGTTTCTATTCGGGAATTTTCATGAAGCACATGGAAAGAAAAGGACTTCTGTGACTTTGTTTCGAACCATTTTACTAAAACTCCTCCAACATTTATAATCCATCCTCCTTCACCACATGTCAGCAAACATCAAACTCTAGACAATTACACGAGCACCAGTTCCGTCATGGTCGAATATTCGTCCTAATCAAGTCTAGTCTCCCTCTTCGGTGTCTGTCACCACACCGCGAATCCTTCTGCCTTTTGCATGACTAATAAGGCTTGGTTTCTGTGCCCCAATGTCCCGCCCCTTGAATGAAAAAGCGGAGTTTCCACAAACTTGACCCTCTCTGATTCCCTCGCAAACGGACAATTAAACGAGCCAGCCACCATCGTCTTTCTGATCATTCCCCCTTCTCTGCTTATTTTTTTTTGCCAATCTCACTTATGACGAACGATAAGCCAAGGGCGAGAAAGGCCCATACAAGGAGTAGAGCCGGGTGTCTCGTCTGTAAACAGCGACATGTCCGCTGTGATGAATCAAGACCGGAATGGTGAGCTGGACCCTTGGAGATAGGGCTGTTGATGGTCTTGTCGATTGGTCAAAGATCGAGACAACGTTGTTTTCTGGTTATCAAGTGGCGCTAACACACCCACGTGTAGTGGAAACTGCCTAGCTGCGGGGAGATCATGCGAGTATCCAGCCATGGCTCTCCCTCTGCGGGAGCGTAGAAAGGTCAACCTGCCGGGTGAGCAGCCTGCATGGGCGACCGAGGTGAAGCCCAAGCAGAGGTCTTTGCCAGTGGTGAGACGAACTGGGGTGTTGCCACCGCTCGATCAGGTGCCGTGTCATCCAATAGACATGCCGTTCAAGTCGATTGAGTTGTTCCATTACTGTAATTAAATGCATACAGCTGCTCTGTTCCCGCTGTTCTAACTTTTGGTAGTCTTTCGTTATGGCGAGACCATAGATGTGAGGCTTGAGCCGGATCGCCAGCGCATGTGAGTCATTCACTCTCCACTCTCCATGCGAGAGACTATTGACACACGCAGGTTATCTTCGACCATGCACAGCCCAGATGCACTACGCAACACCCTCCTCATTGCCGGTCTGCACTACGCCTGGAACGCCGGCCGTCTCTATGATTTCGAGTCAACTCTGTTGTTTCACAAGATTGAAACGATACGTCTCATCAACCAAGGTTTGCAAATACCTCGATGCATGTACCTGAGTTGTTTACGACGGATCGCTACCCTGAGTTTGACAGAGGTGAGTGATTCACCTTGCTCGTGGAGGTTATGATATGAAGCTGATCAGTTAGTGTTGCTTGGGAAATGTCATCGTTGCAGAGACCCATTTGAATGGGCTGGCCAAATTCATGGACGCCTACGAAGACAAAGCAAACATACGATCAGACGATGCAAGCATCGAGTATGAGCTAGCAAACCGATACATAATTCTGTATGACATTCACACTTATCATTTGATCCTTTACTGACACATGCAGAACATACAACTTCATCTATGGTTTCAAAAGTCGACTGAGAGAAATCATGGTCCAAGATGATCGCTTCTCATCCGACGAGATGCCAAGCTCTGTTCAGGTCGAATCTCTCATGCATGAATGGCACAAGGAAGAAATTGGCGGTCTTGAAATACGGCTCAGAGCTACAAGATTACTTCCATACTTCTTCAGTCCGCTTGCTCCCGACACGACACTTCGAACAATCGACCCGTTCCCCATGATTGACAGTATGAGGTGTCTAACGGAAACGGCGCGTATGCGACAGGGGAGTGCAGATGCGAAGATACAAAGTCTAGTCTGGCTGGAAGGCGCCGCGACAAGACTGCTTCTGGCGTTTGTGAATGGACACATTGATTCATTGTCGACTTCCAAGAGGCAGTATAAGGGAACCCCGACGCTGCAGAGCTCTTGGTCTGGCATCTCCACCGTCACGGGGTTATATCTCCATGCTGTTCTCGGCATCTGGAATTCGGGCGACCCGATCGAGATTCGTCTCCACCGACGATGCCTGACTATCGTACTGCGTGATTTGGACGAGTATGACTGTGAGTCTATGCCTGCAGACAGCCCAGCTGTGGACCTCTGGTTGTGGAAGGCGTTTGTGGGAGCATTCAGTCTGGAAGTGCAGCAGAGACGGGATAAACAGGACATGTTGGAGCCTATGAGGGAGAAATTCGACGCGATGCTGGAGAGGTGGAGGGAGAGGACGGGGATGTTGAAGTGGAAGAGTGCGAGGAGTGCGTTGGCGAATGTGGTTTGGCCGGGGAGGTTTAAGGATGAAGGCATGGCGGAGGAGATTTGGAATAGGAGTCTGCCTGTGTTGTCAGTATAGAGTCAAAGCGGAAAGTCTCGATTAGAATTCTGGTTTAGAAGTTATGGAGCACTCAAGTTTGGGGTCATTGTATCCAGATGAATTCAGTGGTCTTGCTTTGGGACAACGTTAGGTTAATCTTCGCTGGCGGCATTATGAAATTGAAGAACTTGATTCTACGCTACAGTACATGTGAAAACTCCGGCTTGGACTTAATCCCTCAGTGAATAAGCGAATATGACGTTGAAGAGCAAGCAACGTCTAACAAATGAGGACATGTGTAGATGCAACTGAGATCAAGTCTTTCACCAGGTCCAAGGCCAAGCTGATTGCTGTACCCGAATTTACTTGGCATGTCTATACTTATATTTCTCATTTATACCATTGATGAAACGCACATCTCTCTCAACGCTCGCCACAATCCACTCTGTACTCGGAACTCGCTCACTCCCACACACCACTTATCCAGAAACCACGGCGCAGCCTCCCAGGATTCCATATCCCAGGGTTGGTAGCCATTCTTATGGCTACTCTTCCAGACAGTCAATCCTCCATGGGCATAGATATCCAGCTTGAGCTCTTGTAGATTGAATTTATGAGGTAGGGCCGAGGACAGAATGATGGCTGTTTCGCGAAGGAATGGAAGAGGAATGAGGTCGAGACTTATGTGGTGCGGGATTGATAGCTGGGCCGGTGTTGGACGGAGGTGGATTGGGATGGTATCGAAAGACAGGTGGGTAGAAGAATGGGGAAGGGGAGATAGGCAGTCATTGCTGCAGGATCCTAGTTGGGAGAGGTCGAAATTTAGGAGGAGAGCGTTGTGAAGGATGGCACTGAAGATGGTTGTGGGGAGGAATTCGAGGGTGTTGGAGTAGAGGATGGATGTCAGGCGTGGAGAGAGAGATTCTTTGGAGGTGATGTTGCTTAGAGTTGTGGACGGAGAGTTGATGGCAGACGAGGTTCGGGATATTGATGCTGGTGAAAATGATGCAGACATCGTCCAATGTGTCGATGTGGGTTTATGGGGATTGTTCTGACCAGAGAGTGCTTCGCCGTTAAGAGAATCACATTCCCCATGGCATTGGATCCTGGATTCAGTCCGTCTACGGGCTATACAACCTCGTTGTGTAGTATCATGTCCAATACGCCCAACAGATGTCTCATCCAGCCGAGTCTCTGCCAAAGCGGGCTTCAACAGGGGTAGAAGTCGAGGTTTTCTTCCCCGCTTCAACTTGCACTCTTCTTTATGCTTTTTTCTAGCATCTCTTTGACGTTCACCTGCACAAATCATAAGCGTACAATCTCCCAGATGGTGGCAAAGCCGCTTACGATATGCTCTTTGAGCCAGCCGGTTCTGCTCCCTACGGGCTTGAGTCAGTGCCCGCTTCCTGGGCGGGACAGTCCCCGTCAGGGATTTGTCGCTACTGTCAGTCGTCATATGGGATAATCGATAAAGATGATGCCGAAATTGGATGGTTTATGATGAAGTTGTATGGAGCGTGGTGGTATGTAACGTTATGAGTCGGGGTTTGGGGACCAAGATGGGGGCGAACCGGGTTTAGGTTGATTATGTCCGAGCGATCACTTGGCCATGGCTTACGGGTTTCTGTCCAATCAGAAGTGAATATTCTGTTGGCTTACGATCTGAGGGCCATTCATGTTGTAGAAGCTGTTCGGCGAGGTCAATGATAATCGTGTTAGTTGTATCTTGTGTGGGCATCGTTTGAATATAAATATATAGACATGTAGACACAATTGAACCCGATGTGAATCATCAACCTGACAACCAACTCGACTCATCACCAAAGACTATCAGCCTCATTTACCTCCAACCACCACTCCACATCATGACCAAGACCATCGCCATCGTCGGAGCCACAGGCAATCAAGGCTCCTCTGTTGCCAAAACGTTCCTCAACCTCCCCAACTGGCACACCAGATGCCTCACTCGCAACATCAACTCCGCCAACGCCAAGGCTCTCGCATCTCTCGGCGCGGAGGTCGTCCAAGCCGACCTCGAGGATGTAGACTCCCTCATCCGCGCATTTGACGGCGTTCACGCTATTTTCCTCAACACTGATTTCTGGCAACCTTACGCTGCCGCGTTGGCTGATGGCAAGGACAAGGATACAAGTAGCAGGATTGGGTTCGAGGTTGAGATGCGTCATGCCGTCAATGCTGCCGCGGCTGCTTCCAAAACAGAAACACTCGAGCGGTTTATCTACTCTGCTCTTGGACCTATGAAGACTGCGTCTAAAGGAAAATACCCGCATTCGTTCCATTGGGATAGCAAAGCCGAGGTTGTCAAGTACATCAAGCAGAAGCTTCCTCAGCTTGCGCAAAAGACATCTTTCATCTATCTCGGAGCATACAGCACAAACCCGCTCCTCTACCCTAAGCTTAACCCCAAGACTAGAAAATACGAATTAATGATTCCGGGACCATCGACAACCAAATTCCCCGTCATCGACCCCAACACCTCGACGGGTCCATTTGTCAGAGCCTTGATTGAAGACGAGGACGCTGGTACCTCACTCCTTGCATACGACGACTACCTGACCCTCGGAGAGATTCTCCAGTATTGGCAGGAAGTCACCAATTTACAGGCTGAATACGTCGAGGTATCAATCCAGGAGATGCATGAAGCTACAGGCGCACCTCTCGAAGTGCTGGATGCGCCGGGGTTTATTGCTGAGTATGGATTCATGGGCGGCATCGATGATTTCATCGAGCCCAAGGACTTGAAGAACAAGATTGAAACACTTTCGTTCAAGGAATATCTGAAGAGGCAAAAGGTTGAGGAGATTCTAAATGCCAAGATCCCGGATTTTGTTCTGGTGTAGGATACAGCTGCGAGGCGGATTTAAGGGACTAGACGGAGGAAGCGCCAGAAAGTTTTATCCAACCAGGTTTATACTAAACACTCTGTGGTGTCTAATCTGGTTACAATGCGAACTAGGGGCTAGAATCAATAAAGATAATATCTTGGCACCTTTGTAGCCCCTAAACAAGGACATGTGTAAGTGTACCTCTAGATACGAGCACTTGATCAGATAGGTAGGAAGTTATAGATACCATTGCCGGCCCTTATTCCTTAATCAGTGTCCCTTGGTCGAATTAAAGACAATCTAATATTAAATACTATGTAGCAATCTATGTGTAACAATCTATATACCCATACCTCTAGAAGAAGATAATATACAACCCAACTTTGCAGCTCTAAATATAATTTCTAAGGTTCAACTACTGTCGGTTGACACCCTTGCCTCTGGGAACTCTGAAAAGCCAGTAGAACCCAAGAGCAGCACCAATATTAAACACGACGTACACCCACAAGAGTCCAAAGTGCCACCATCTGTCACTGTACGAGATCTGGAACCTATCCAGGAACTGGTCAGTCGTAGATAGGGAACAGTACTGGCACGTATCGGTTGCCGCAGAGTCGATGAGGTATCCTCCTGCGGCCTCGATAAAGGGTCCCATGAAGTCACCGCAGGTCATGTTGCTTGATGGAACAGCCATGTGGAGGATTTCGTTCGAAGCACACGTCACATCTGCTCCTGCGACAGCTGACGACATGATACCGCTGGTGAGATAGGTGCCGGGAGATGTGCGGTACATGAATCTCCAGAATTTCGGAAGATCTGAATAAGGAACTCCGACACTAAGGGGGGGTTGTTAGTAATTATGAGCAAGCTCAAGAATGGTTTACGTACCCGCAGAAGGCGATACACAGTAGCCAGAACAAACTAGCCAGAATGCCAGCTTCTTCGGCAGTTCTGATCCAGACGATGGCAAAGTGGGAGAAGGTGCTGGTGAAGAGCATATACATCCAAAGGAAAAGGAAGACTAAGAAACCGCGGATGGCTTGGTTGTCTGAAGTAGTGTTTTGAACAAATCCGACGGGGTAGTACCAGCAGAAGTACATAAGAGCGGCCATGAGTGTATTCCAGGCAATTTCGACAATGATATTAGAAAGGAGATAGGCTGCGGGTGTTAATACATATGCGCCAATCAATGTGTTATGGACCATACATGATCCGAAGGCATAACTTACTGTTCCATCGGTAAATCTTGGAAGGCCTCTCACGAGCTTCATATAAGGACCGCTGGGGGACAAACATAGGCATAATCTGTTCGTTAAAGTTGCCAAATAGAACGAGGTACATGAAGATAGCATAAAGCTGGTTCTGAAGGCCTTGGATTGTGTTGTTCGCTTTGAAACTGAAGCCGAGATAAAGAGACTGGACCAAATTAGTCGACGTCACAACAAGGGGGGAAACCAGAATGGGGACATACTGCAAGGACTGTGAGTATAATCTTTGACCAGATATACTCAGGAGATCTCCAGAAATGCTTCCAGGTTCGAATGAGGACCTGCCAGAATTGTGTCGAGAAGGAAGCCACAAACTCGTGACGCTGGGAGTCATCCGTCTGTTCCATGGCGTTTGCAGACTGTGTGGAAGGCAGGGCGTTGAGGCGAGCGAGTTCTGCCTTGACTTCCTTGAACTCGGGGGAAGATCGCCAAACTTGGGGCCAGTCAATGGTAGCGGATCCATCGATGGGAGGCTTGATGATCTCGAGCATGTATTCGGCAGGGTTGGCGCTAGGAGGGCAGGGAGGAGCACCATTACGGGAGAAGTAGTTCAGGAGGGTGGATGCATCTTGTCCGAGGTCTATAAAATCAGTGAGTGTTGCGCAATGGGGTCATAAGAGAACACTTACCTCCGAAATACACAGTTTTACCTCCAGGAGCCAGAAGAAGTAGTCTATCGAAACGCTGGAACAGCATGGCAGAAGGCTGGTGAATTGTGCAAAGCACAGCTTGTCCGCTGTTGGTCAGTTTCTCAATCAAGTCACAAATAGCCCACGAAGTCTGTGAATCAAGTCCGGAGGTTGGCTCGTCCAAAAACACCAGCAGCTGTGGTCGAGCAGCCAGCTCAACACCAATCGTCAATCGCTTTCGCTGTTCCACGTTGAGACCTTCACCAGGAACACCAATCACAGCGTCAGAGAACTCCTGCATGTCTAGCATTTCAATGACCTGCTCGACATATTGCAGTTTCTCCTTTCGTGGGATCTCGGCGGCTTGGCGGAGTAGAGCGCTGAATTCAAGGGCTTCGCGGACGGTCATGGTCTCGAGGTGGATGTCTTGCTGCTGTACGTATCCGACTCGGTGTTGGAATGAAGCATCGGTTGGGTGACCGTCGATACGGGTGTGGCCGCTCACAACGCCCATGGTGACACGGGTGGCCAGAACATCAAGAAGAGTGGTTTTACCGGCGCCAGAAACACCCTGTGGATATTAGTATCAGATGTAGACCGGAAAGAATAGACGTCGTACCATCAGAGCTGTTGAGACACCAGGCTTGACCCATCCATCAACACAGTCCAGAAGGCGACGCTCGTTGCCCTTGATCTTAATGTCATAGCATAGATCCTCCCAGTGAAAGACAGAAGCACCAGCGTCAAGACCAGCAGACTTGCCCTGTCTCTTCTCAGCGACAACCTGCTTCTCTCCGGATTGAGCTTCAACATCGGACTTGTTCTTCTTATCGCCAGGGACTCTGCCTTTTCTGAAAACAAGAATTTCACCTTTGGCGCGAGGGGGCTTGGCGAACTCTGCCGAGACGATGTAGGCAGCGAAAAATGCCAGGAAGAAGCCAATAAGAATTCCCACGTTGCTGTCAATGTTAGTGAGATCTCACTGAGAGAAGGATTGTACGACGTACCGCCACTTGTGAGCATTGTAATACTTGAAGGACGACTTGATATAGTTACCTCCATTCACCACACTTGATCCTGGCTCGGCACCGACAACGGCGCAGATTCGTGACGTGGATGGGAGAGAATCGTATCCTGGACCCCGAGGAACCATACCGGCGCACTCGAATTCCCGTCCCCAGAACTCATTGGCCATCAAAGCTTCGAAGGCGTAGGCCAAGGGGTTGATGTAGTTCATCCATCTCGACCAGCCAGGCATGTAGTCAGTAGGAATCGTGAAACCAGTATAGATCATGAGACCGAGAGTTAGAAGCGCGGTCGGTACCATGGCTTGATGAGATGTTCGAGTGAGACATGCGAGAGTTCGGTAAATGCATGACATGGCGAGAGTGGTAAGAAGCGCAACCAGACAAAAGAAGAAAAAGTTGCCTGCCTCGCGTCGTAGGTTGGACATGAAGTACACGATTAGGTTGAAGACGATCGTGTTGATGATTTTATAAGGAAGATCGACAATGTAGCCTGCTATAGCCTGGGCTGATTGATGATAGAAGGCATAGCGGTTATGTTTTTCAACAACGGGACGTTCCGCATAGACGGTCAAGACCTATCACGATTAGTTTGTGCGGGTGAGTGTGTGAGTCGAGACGGCGGACGTACCTCGAGCTGACTGGAAAAAGCGTTGAAGAGAAGACCAAAGAAAATAACACCGCCTCGGTAGTAGAAAGTAGACGAGTCATTCTTGAGATTGTAGAACATGCTTCCAAGGACTAACGCCATGATGCCGTTGAACATCAACGAGGCGAGAGTAAACCCCGGGTCAGCCAGCAACCGACGATATCCTCTCCACAGCGTCAGGGATACCTGAGCGGGATACGACAGAGTATACGGAGACTTGGTCCTCTGACTCTTGAACTTCTCGGCCTTTTTGGAATCCATGTATTCGGCGAGTCGCTGCTCGGGGGGGTGGTTCTGCTCATACTCGTCGAGCTCCTGCAGGAGACGTTTTCGAATAGCGCTTGCTTGCCATCGCTGGGCGAATTCATCGGGGGTTCGGGGCGCGGTGGTTTCGCAACCGGGTCTGATGCGACGTTCCTGAGGACTCGTCATCGATGTAAGGAAGTCTGGGGTTGTTTGACGACTGGGGCCTAGACAGTGTTAGTGGTGGTGGCTAAGGGGTGAATGAGGGACGTACACTCGAAGCCGAGCTCTTCAAAGTAGCCCTTTGCTTCGTTGATTCTTCCAAAGAAGATTTGGCGGCCTTCATAGAGGACAGTGACTCTATCAAAGACCTGGATCTGTTAGAGATGTTGTTGTTGGAAGGGACTGTAGGCTTACATCGTATGCTGACTGTGGTGCTTGATAAATGGCCACTGCAGCTGCGACTCCCATAACGTCAGCCTGCAGACGAAGCGTGTTGCAGAAGTTGATTGCGTTTCCACTATCAAGACCTCGTGTGGTGTTATCCCAGCATTGCAGCTTAGCTCCCGTAAGTGCTGCCTCGGCAATGCTAACTCTCTTCCTCTCGCCACCGCTCACACCTCGGACGAAGTCATCACCAACCCGGGTATCGACGGTATGACTAATACCAAAGATGGCCATCATGACATCTCGCATCATCTTGTCCATCTGTTTCCGGGGTAGACCACCGGGGACGTGGCGGAGGGAATGGGCACTAGATGCGAAGGAGAGAGTCTCGCCGACTGTGAGATGGGCGAGGTGGGTGTCGACTTCGGCGTTGTAGAGGACGTCGCCGCGGAAAGAGGTTCGGACGTGGCTTTCTTCGATACCTGGTTTAGTGTTAGTTGTGTGTCGAATGCCAGGAGAATATTTGGCTACTTGCCTCTGAAGTTCATGTATGAGTCGGGATCAACCATCAGTCCTGCTGTCTCTCCAGCGATGGTCTTGAGGAGAGTTGAGCAACCAGAGCCTGGGGGTCCAAGAACGAGTAGTAGTTCACCCTCTTCGACCACTCCCTCGAAATTACGAAGGATATCAATGCGGTGTTTCTTGGCTCCTACACCTGCCAGACTCATGATGGACTTGATGACATCGATGGGATAGTCCAAAACATCTGCTTGGTGCTCAGCCCCAGTGCCCCAACCAGATACATTCAAGTTACGGAACGCAACGCCCAGACTTCGAGATGGTGCTGAACCAGGGTCGGACTCTACAAGTCGAATAAAAGCTTTAGTCCAGGCTTGAGGGTCGAAGTTGGGAGAGTTGGGGTCCATCTTTGAGCCGGGCGGAGGAGTGAGGACATCGTTGGGTGTTGCATCGGCGGTTGAGTAATGAGAGAATTGCCTTGCCAGGTCGCCAATCTCATGAACCATTGTCTCATGATTGGTTTCGTCGGGATGCTCATTTGTGTTGTTGTCATTCGAGCACAGTGTTGATGTAGATGTCGTAGTATGTGCTTCGCGACTAGTCCCATCTGGGGTTGGATCCTTTACCGTGTTCGACTCCATATCGATCGATTGATTGATAAAAAGATGCAGAACGCAAGATGACGACGGGAGATCTTGGGTCGGGTCTAGAAAGAATGGGATGAAGGAGGCTGAGGACGGTTTATATGTGTAAATGCAGTCTGTGAGTATCCGCAGGGCGGGCACGGCAATTCAGGATCAATACCGTAAACCCATGTAACACTTGTTTGAGCTCGATTGTCACAGCCAGATCTGGCATATTCGATACCCCTTGAAGTGGATGACTGTGGACAAGCATAAATGAGCCAACGTTTGGCGGTAGCCCGCGGAACGACAAGATGTAATAAGCCTAACTCCGCCAATTAACCGGGAAAACATTCGCCAACTTGATTGCGCTTGGTGTTTTTTTTTTCTTGCTGTCCTCCCTCTATCAACCTATCAGTTAGCGAGAAAAAGTCCTCCCCTCTGAATCAGGCCGTGACCCGTCGGAGTCGGGGTTTTGTCTTATTCACCAGCATCCGGTCCCCGCGGGCGCCCGAATCGGCACACCGCGGGATTGCCTTGCCTGGTATATAACATGAATAGAAGCTGGACAAGGCAATTCATCAGTCAGGGACTGGTGGGGGGGGATCCAAATGATTGGATACGAAGGCTCCTGATGATGGCATAATTCTTCGATTGCAAGGGTTGAGATGACAAGTGATTCTGGAAGATTAGATTATTTCGTGCATTGAAGCAAAAAAAGTTTCCATTTTGACACATCAAACAAGGGGGCTCGGTCATCAGCTCGCGTGGTCTGATTCATGATTCACTTCCAAATCTTCGATAAAGGTCGCTTCTCGCCACTTTGTAATGTCGCGAGATGATGTCGCGAGTATATCACATAAAAAGCATCACAAGTAGGTGAGTTGTCACGGGTGACTCGGTCTATTCAATTCATGACTACGTTTGTAATTCAACTAGTTGATCGGCGAGATAAAGAATGTGGTAGTCTGTTTTTCTAACATTATCACTTAGCATAGGGCAAACACAAAAGCCTCCGATATCCCACATGGCTCACACGTGTCGTTGACATAAAAGCCACCGACTCCGTTTCGCAATCGGATGAATACAAAGCATTTCAATTCTGACACCATCTCCGCAACTCCGCAGGTCCATCCTTACATCATTATCGTTATAAATCTTGTGACATCAAAAAGAATCTCCTTGTAGGTACGAATCTTCTAAGAGATGTTGGTGACAGGTCCGACAATGCAGTCAACGGGGTAGTGGATATAAGGGCTGTCGTCCTTGGCCTTGACCTTTCCAGCGAGGGAGACGTCGTACAGCTGGCAGTTTCCGCCCTCCTTGTATCCGAATCCCTGGCAGACGGGATCCTCAAGACACAGCTTTCGACAGTCGGCATAGTTGCCCTTGTTCTTGCTGGTATCGGCTCGGTAGTGCTTGGCGACATTCTCGGGAACCCAGCCTCTGACTCCAGTGGGGAGAGGGTAGTAGTTGTACGAGGTTCCGGGACGGCTGATGAGGGCAAGCTCCTCGGTCCAGATGTAGCAGGCTCCCTGTCCGGTGGTCTTGATGCCGAAGCCCTTGCAGCCAGAGTACTCGGGGCTGAAGCACTTGTTCTTGCAGACCTCGGGGTCCTTGGTGAGAGGCTGGATGGTGATTCTCTTGTTGAACTGGGTGGAGGGGATGTCACCGTTGGTGCCGAAAAGGGCACAGGCGCTGCCACACGTGTCGACGACGACGGGAGTGGCAGCCACGGTGGCGGCGAAGAGGGTGACGAGAGAGAACTTCATTTTGATTGTGGGACAAGGTGTAAGATAATGATGAACCTGAGTGCTGGAGAACTCAAACTTCGGGAATGGACAGCGATGGTCCGGATTTTTATACCGTAGTACCACTAAGCTATTGTCCCCCAGGTATCAACATCAGGAGATCCAAACATTTGGTCAACAACAAATGCCAAGCTCAGCTGAAATTGATATTTTTTCCATGTGGCCAAAAACAAACACTCGAGACATGGCTCTGCTCTGTCTAGCCCAAAGATGATCAGGTTCCAGCGCGTCGAGCATAAACTCTGCCCCGTCGATCACCATTAAGCTATGTTTTTGACAGTCAGGAATCACATTAGCACCATCAATAGTCTCAGCCGTCTCCTCTAAATCAGGACATGTCGCTTCCTCTTTGGTAGCAATCCGGGGCGTCCCAACTCTCCGAATCAAATAGTCTAGTTGTGGCGTCCCCTTTCCAAGCAAATAGTGTTGGTGTGCCTGACCTATCAAGTTGGACGGGTGTCAGCCCTGCCCCTTTTTTTCTCCCGCTTGGGGCTTTCCGAGTCAATGGGACGTGTCACCGTTGCGATACCGTATTCCCGGGTGCTTGGGGGACGTGTACTGACTTTGATGCAACATGATCGATAGTTTTGGATAGGTTAAAAATGGGTATTAATGCGAGGAGGTGGAAAGGGTTTCACTGTGAGCATGGAGGCCTGCATTGGAGGAGAGTCACGTTGCTTTTGGTGGGCAAAACGGGGTGGGTTGGCAACCAATGGCTTATCAACCTTCACGACCGTGTTTTTTCCTTTCTTTTTCTATCAAAACAAGGTCAACGCGATGTGCTTTCTTTAATCACTGTTAATCCCTATTCTACGGAATGGAATTCCTAAGCTCAAGCCGTCTGCATCAGTGGCGAACTTCAGTTACCCAGCTGATCACTACGTCGCCGGGGGTTGTGTACAGTACATCCACCACACCGCAGTGGCCGATCACACTAATGAAGGTGAAGAGCCTGGGGTCTTGGATATCGAAACACTTTGGTGAGGCCAAGACAAGGCTAAGAGATAAAGCACGATCTGGGCTTCGATAGTGATGGCCGCCAGGATAGTGGCGGCAAGGGAGGAGCTGAATGTGAATGTGCTGTTCTGTTCAGGTGATTCCGGTTCTTGCGTTTGGGACATTACACACTGAAAATTGCCACATATGCACTGGTTTTTCTTTTCTTTCAATTGTCGGGTAAGGTATACGGGTGAAGTGAGTTGAATCAGGTATCTGTGATTGAATGATTGTTGTGTACCGAATGACGGAATAGCGTGGACTGCACAACATCAGTTTCACAGTCGTTCCCCACCAATATCACTGAAACTTTGACATCAGTAGAGGATCTTATTGTGTCAGTGAGTCGAAGTCGCTGGTAAGATGCTGCATCACCACAGAACAAACAAGATGGTAGACATGACCAAACTTATTAACCATCACCTTCTACAAGAGGCAAAGTTGGTAGAACGTATCCTCACTAGTTCCGTCCCCCCGCAATTTTCTTTTATGGAGGATTATGGTTGTGTTGAAGCTGAAAGAGATTGGTCAAGGTGTCTGGACCGAGTGATGACTTGGGAAAGTGGCAGGGTATTCAAAGAATCAATGATATCTCCACGAATCATCGTGACTGTGTACAGTCAAATGGCAAATAGGGGGTAATCTCTTGAAGCTTAAGTTATAGTTTCAAGCAATGGGCTTTCATTTGTTTACCTACTTGCAAACATATTAGCGTTTTGAACGACATATCTAATTATTCACTCCATGACAGGAAACGATGAACCCAAGCCAACAAAGCATCAATACCACCTAGTGCCAGTCGAACACTCGGGCCAAACTGAACAGCAATCATGTCTATTGAGTATAGGATCATATCAACATTTGTATTCATTCAAAGCCGCTACATAGGGTTATATGCAAAAAATACATTGGATATACGAATTCGTAGAGAGCTGCAAGTGTAGATTCTACAGAATCTAATGGAACTAGTAGTCACTTGCGTTCCGATTGCGAGGAGAATGATTTGTTATTACACATGCATGTCTGTACTCTGATAATCTGATTTCAAGCTTCAACAGTTTGTCACGTTGCCAGAGCTATGTTTCTACATCACAAGCGTTTGCTAACCTCGGAGAATACAATCAAAGGGCTAGTTCCTCTAGGTACATTACCACTACACTACTCTCTAACTAACATGTTTTCTTTCCCAAATAGCTATGTGAACATCCCTAAGATATCCCTTAATTCTGTTGAATCTTTAAACATTTCGTGGATCTCCTGAGTGTCCCAGTCCACAAAATCATGTGCATTTGTATGTGGTCAGTGAGGCATCTATTAACATATCTCACAGACGATTGATTTGTACATTGATACATTGACAATAAAGACCGGTCCGTGATATTATAAAACCATGTCTATGAGCTTCGTACGGTGAAGCAACCATTGTAGTTTAACAGACGTTGCAACCGGAGTGCACCATTGACAACGGGATCTTGATTATGCACTGGCTGTGATACCCTTGATGTAAAGAGAACAACATGTATTTACCTTGTGTAGATTCCCCGACTTGACTCATTATGTTATCTTACGTCATGATTCTAATATCTTGGTTTCTCCTATCGGTAACTGAACGCGGGCTCGTTGTGGTTGTGTAGGGTATGAAGCTAAGTCCACGACACAGAAACGATCAGGCTTAATTACTGAAGATGTTACCACCAATCTATCTGCCTTGATATAGCTGCTGAGAAGCGAACAAGGTTTTCTCCATGGGCATTTAACGATATATATATACATTCGACGATTCTTAACACGGCTGTAGTTGAACTTCTCATGAAGCTGAGGTCACCTTGCCTCCTCACCTATCAACGACAGATGCTTGATCAAGAGAGCCGAGGCAAGTCGTGACGCATCCACCAAATCACGATCGACAGAACAGACCTTGGCTAACATGGAACTCCAGTATAAGTGGCAGAAATACTTGGATAACTGCCTCGACTGTCTGTGATCTCGTCTCGGTATCTTATCGTATCTTATCTTTATCAAGTTCCCACATCAAACCGTCATCTTTTCATCATTCGACTACCCTACATCGCAAACCAGCTGAGAGATTACTGTCTCACGGGGTCGTTAGTGAGGTCCAGAACCGTGGTTTCATTGGCCATGTCGGCATAATTACGGCCGGTTACAAACGGTGGTGCCATTTATCTAACCC
>JABGLY010000841.1:0-15915 GCA_013623525.1 Fusarium dimerum | reverse complement strand
TATATATATACACATATATAACATGTCACTATGATGGTATTCGCATCCTGTTAGTTGAATCTTTACAACACTGGACGTTGACCAACAAATCCAGGAACCAAGTCGGTTGAACGGCAGTCAAATCTTGGCCACTTGACTTGACCACTTGACTTGACCACAAAACTAATGCAGAGATTAGAATTCAGCCTTGAACGCCGTTTGATATATGCACTGCAAGGACTAACTAGAATATGGCTGTGTTGCTCTAGTTGAGCCTCGGCGCATATAACGTCCATACAGCGATATAAGGCAAATCCACCCGCCCAAACACGGATGACGTAAGGCAACCAACTTGAGCTTCCCCAGGCATCACGATCACGAGCTCACCTTGATTCAATCTGCTTGGCTGACCTCAAACCACATTCAGAACATTTTTATTTTTTATTTTTATTTTTACTTCACACGGTTGTTGGACATTTCCCCAGAATTAATCATGTGCATTTGTCACTTTTGCAACTACTGAGACCCGTGTCAGACCAAAAGTCGCTCCCCGTCAGAAGACATCCCCACCTGAGAGACGTTAGCAAGGCTCTCCCTTCCCTTGCCTTGCTGTGCTGTAGTGTACTCTACTGTACTTTACCGTACCTTGCCTTGCATTGCCTTCTGTCAGCCGGGTTCGAGGGTTCCAAGCACAAAAACAAGATAAACGGCTTCCCTGCTCCGCCTCTCTTATAAGAACCGCTCCCTGCCATCTTTCGGTAACAAGACAAACTGGCTCCATTCAGATTTTTTGGTTTCGGACGTGCTCGTCCTCATCCCCACCATAAGCAGAGCCTCTTCCGTATTCTCTTCCCACGTGCCGTCCGAGATCGATATCGCGAACGACTTCTCAACTTCCACCTCAACACCCTCCCGCATTATAAGCACAGGTTTCAGTCTAAGATCTACCGCTATATACTCGAGCGCCAACGACGGCGCAACGAAAATCTTCGGATCATCGATATCGTTAGGAGGCAAAGCAGACGCCTGTGGTTGGGACCTCAAGCAAACCGACCGACCAAGAATGCGAAAGCCCGATCGAGGACCATTGCGTTACGAAAGAAGCGGTCTCTGGGATTAGGAGGCGGAAGCATGTCCAGCTATGGCTATGGTTCAGATCGGGCTGTGAGTCCGGTGGATGGGGAGAGGGGTTTTCGAAGGAAGCGTCTGGCGGCCATGGCTGGCAACCTGTATCGCAGTGGTCAACAAGCAGTCAGCGGGATCAAAGAACAGTACGCGCAAACAAGAGCACAAGGTTCGCTCGAGGCGTTTCAGAACCACGGGAGAATTCATATCCCGGGTGCATTTCCGGACGTTGCCATTGTAGTCAAGGGCGATGACCAGATGGTCCTCTTCCCTTCCTATGCTAAAAGGCATACAAAACAGGATCGCACATATGAACCTACACAGCAACCCGACAACGCATATGGCAGTATCAGGGATGAAGATTACTGGAGGCAAGAATGGGAGAGAGATGAAGATGAGAGGGCAGTGGTTGATGTTGACGTCCGTGGATGGATATACAGCCCACATACTGGCCCCATGACGAGGAGGAATCGCATGCTTATCGGTCTTGCACGACAGCTGAGTGGCATACCCGCTCCGACGGCTGATTCAGCTCCAAGCAACAATCCTGGAGCACAGAGACTTCATCCGACAAGCGAGGAGATACGCGATCAGGAGAAGATACAACATGAGGCCGCACGGATTGAGAGGCGTGGGCAACAAGAGGAGAGAGTCGCGTATCGTGGAGGCTATAGTGAAAAGCCCCAAGATTCGCGTGACCCTGAAACGGAGAGCATCTACGATCCCCGAACTCGAAGTGGAAACCAGTCACCAGATTCCCTTCCATCCAGCCCAACATTGCAGCCCAGGACAAACACAGCAACGAGTACTGAGCTCACAGATGCGGAACTGGCAATGGCCAATGCCAACCTCATGGCCCGTATAGCCCCATTCATGACCAACCCCTCCGTCGCTCTCCCAATCACCCTCTTCTTTTACAATGATACCAAGTCACAGTCAAAGACCGTCATGACCAATGATGCAGGCCACTTCATCGTGCGTGCTGCACTGGAGTTTGTGCCGACCCATGTCCGTGTTCTTGCCAACGAGGGCTTGTCGGCCACACAAGAAATCAAAGTTATCGAGCCCAGCGGCATCAGTCTCATCAGCGATATTGATGACACAATCAAAAAGTCCAACATCTCATTAGGTGCAAAAGAGATCTTTCGCAACACATTCATTCGAGACCTACAAGATCTATCCATTCCAGGTGTAAAGGAATGGTATAACCGCATGCATGACCTTGGGGTCAGTATTCACTACTGCTCGAATAGTCCATGGCAGCTGTTCCCGGTGTTGGCGAGTTTCTTCAAGATCCACGGCTTGCCCCCCGGCTCCCTTCACTTAAAGCAGTACAGCGGTATGCTTCAGGGCATCTTTGAGCCAGTCGCTGAAAGGAAAAAGTCAACATTGACTAGACTATTGCGAGACTTTCCTGAGCGTTTATTCATCCTGGTGGGTGACAGCGGTGAAGCCGACCTGGAAGTATACACAGATCTAGCTGTGGCAAATCCGGGCCGTATCCTCGCTGTCTTCATCAGAGATGTGACAACACCTGAGGAGCCTGGATTCTTCAACTCAGCGTTCGACCTCAGCCGATCAAAGGGTCCCAAGGCCAACAACGAGGGCCTGTCCCGGAACAGGGCTCAGGGCTCAGCACCAGATGCCGCTTTCAGCCGTGAACAACGTCCGCCCAGTGGGCCTTTGATGGGCAATCTGATCGACCTCTCTGACGAGCCAGAAGAGATCAAACCCAGCACCAACTCCGCCCTTGCGCAACTTCGGGGCTCGGGTGGCAATCGTGCATCCAGCACATCCGATCTTGCTAGTTTGCGAAAGCCACCACCACCTCGACCAGCGAAACCTGTTGCCTTGAGAAGTGCAAAGTCCATAACAGAGATGAATAAGGGACTACCAATTCGTGCACTGTCTCGAGAAAACTCTCTGACACAGGATGAATCACCACCTCCTCTCCCTCGAAAGCCCACTGTCTATGCCCGGGAATCTTCAGCGCTTAGCAACTCATCGCAATCGAACCATTCATCACAGCAGGGTACACAGACACAGGGTGGGAGCAGAAGACCTACCCCAGGGTCAACAAACTCATCAGGCGACCGTCCTCCTCCACCACCCCCTCGACGTCGTGGCACACCATCTTCCATCACAGATCGTAACCCTCCTCTGCCCCCGCGACCTGGTCAGTACAACAACAACCCAGACGTCGACTTTGATCCCCTCCCTCCTCCCAGAGCGACCCTTCCATCATACAACACCCCCCGTCCTCAGGCCCGCTCAGACAACACAACGCCTTCCACCTCACCCACACTGGGTCCACAAGTGGTGAACAAGAAACTCGAGCTCTGGAGAAGACGTCTGGCGAGAGCTCACGAGCAGCTCGATGAGTTGGGCGTGCTGTTGTATACGTGGCGAAGAGGCGATGATGTTATAAACGAGGCGGAGGGTATTGTGAAGCAGGCGTTGAGAAACATGGAGAAGAAGAGGAGGGGTTGAGGGGAGTTTATAATGCAAGGAAAAGAGTCGGACGAGGCATGAAGTACACGACAGAGTATCATTAATCAAGTTGTAGCACATAGACGAAAGCGACGATTTTGAAAGCAGCATTTCATTAAATGGCGGGGTGAATAATGTTCTGGATGTATCGAAGTGACCACAGGATTGGCACAAAGCAACAAAGAAGATGTTCACATGCCAACATTGGCTGGATAACACCTCAAGTTGAACAGACAAAATTAGAAATGTAAATTCGAGTGGCCTGTGCTATGCAAACCAAGCCCTATATGTTTGATTGTATGCATGGTATTCCAAACCCCTATAAAACTCCCTTCTCCCTTCTACACATCCCATCATAACTCTCTCATCGGTTATTCATATCGCCCGCCAGGTTCATATGCATGATAGCCTCTGCCGTCCAGTCCTCTTCATCTTTATCGTTTCTGTCCTGGCCTCTCCATGAGTCATCCCGTCCGTCTACGCTCGGAAGCCTGATTTGGGGGGTTGATTGGCTCTGTGCGGGGTGGGAGTCAGGAGGGAGTTCTGCAATCATTGGTTGTTGCTCTAGTCCGGCCTCGTACCGCGTGAAATCGGGCATACCGAAATCTTGGCCGGGTTGATGGGACAGAGTAAGTGAAGAGGTTGGGTTGGTGGCAGAAGGGGTGGTGACATCCTGGGGGTTGTGTTGCTGGTACTCTGTGGGAGTAGGGCCGTCGTTGTGCATGTCATTCATATCGTTATGTGAAGGGTATGGCTGATGGGCTGATTGCTGATACTCCTCTTGTTCTGGAATCTGCGGTGCAGGCTCGACGTTCCTCAAACTCGAGGTCCCTGCAGGATAGCCGCCGCTACGGACACTGACCATAGAAGCTCGAGGTTGGTCCATGCCATCTTGACCAGCCTCGGTCATAGAAGCGGCGTCGACGTCACGAATAGCAAACTGAGCAAGGGTGCGCAGCTTGCGTGTTACCCAGCCTGCAAGAATCTTGCCTCGCTGCTTTTCGCCAAGGCGAGATCGTGGGAAATCACCCTTGTTGACGAATGCAACAATGTCGACAATGATCTGGTGCTCACTGAGGATAGCATTGACGATAACAGGGACAATAGATGCCAGGTATGGCTTCCGGCTGACCTCAACTAATGCGACAACCAGTCCACCTGCCTGGAAAACAGCACTGAATGCATGTTAGTTTACGTACGAGAGTAAGGTAGAAAGCCGATGTGCTTACCAGCCATTGGGCACGATACTTCTGTGACATCGTTCGACAGAGTTCTCAATATCCATGGGGAAATGGCTCAGGCCGTTGATCTCAAAAGTCTCACCGATACTTCCGAGGACGAAAAGCACTTGCATATCGACCTGTGCTCCATTGGGGCCAATCGGTCGGCTGACGTTGTGGAGGAATCCCAGGTCACCAGTTCGGATATATTGTACGTTAGGGTCGCCATCCAAAGCTCGGCCATCAAACCTTTCGGCGTCAAACGCGTCTTTTGAACCGTAGAAAGACTTGACGCAAGCTTCTGAATCCACCCAGATCTCTCCATACTCGCCATCAAGGCAATGTAATCGGCTCTCGGGGTTTATGATAGCAATCTGTGTCGAGACAGGAACCATACCAGAGTCTTGCAGCAGCAAAGCCTTGGGGTCTGACTCCGGGTCGACGGGGATGACCAAACCGCGGCGAAGGGCTTGAGCATCAAGCCATAGCTCAATAGGCTCAATACACATGTATGACCTGGAAGCAATCATGGGATTGAGCACATGAGAGTAAACAGTATTAATAGCAGTCCTGTCAAGTCCAGCAGCAGCAAAATGAAGTCGAACCTTTTGGAACACATCAACTCTCGGTCGACCATCTGCTGTAATCATCATGTTTTTAAGCTCATGAAGTGTGAAGCCTTTAGCTTGCATTGCAGCCATAGCATGATCAAGCATCTGGGGTGTTGCGTACGTATCCTTGATCTTATATCTGGATAGGGTAACGAACAGGCACATGGGGTTGGCGGCAAACTCGACAGGAGAGAGAAGATAAGTCGGTGTTCCAATGTAGATACCCATGAGACATGTATGGATGAAACCAAGGCCAGTGGAGCTTCGGACGCATCCTAGGACTGGTCTTGAGCTTGACATCTGGCATGTCTCTTTCTGTACTTTACACATGCCAAGTATCGTGTCATGTCCAAGCTGCACAGCAATTCTTCGCTGATCTGGTGTCCAGTACGTCCAGACAATGACGGGGTAGCCAGGTCGGATCCAGGCAGGGTCGATTGTCAATCTCAAGTCTCGGAGTCCGCTGCTCTGCTTTGGTGGCTTGGTTGTGTTGTAGATGTTGGGGCTTGTGATCTTGAGGATCTGTGCAGATTGCTTGATATGACTCGCCACTGGTTTCATCTTGATGAGATGGTCAACTTCGTGGTTTACCAGAACAGCCTTTACATGGTAGTCGGCGACAATGTGCAGGAAGGCCGGCACATCTTCGTTGAGGCGGTTCTGGTCCAGTGGTGCAATCGGTATGATGATTGCACCGAGGCTGATGCAGGCGTGGACAGCAAAGACGAACTCCTCGGAATGCGTATACATGAGAATCATGTGGTCTCCAGGCTTCACCTTGACCTTATTCTTGAGGTACATGGCAACAGCGGCAACCTTGGTGTCGAACTTCTTCCACGTGATGCCCTTGCCTTCTCGACCTCTTCCGTCAATGGTACAGTAGGCAAGCTCCTCAGGCTGACGAGCTACACGCCATTGAATAAGATCGGAAATGCAAGAAAAGTTGTTAAGTGGAGTTGAAGTTCGATCATCGATCACAACTTCTCGCCTGTCTACTCCTGAATACTGCTTGTCTGCCGGTAGCAAGAACTCGGCACGGGAATCCGAGGATAGTTGTGACCAGATACCACCCATAGGATCAATTCCAATGGGGAGGTTCAAAACAGCATGCTCTACACCAAACTTGACATGCACACAAGGCAGGTTGCCCAAATCATACTCCCGGCGGCACAACATATTACCAATCTCGCGTCGCCCATTCTTCAAGACTCTAGGCAGGGAGTTGGGTGCTGTGATCATAACGCAGTACAGCCTGAGATGATGCTCTGACATGAGAACATCCATGCATCGTTCTGCCAAAGACTCCAACATGGCCGTGTCAGGCTGTCGTGGGGGACCACCCGATGTGAGGGGTGCTGTGGATGCTGCTGCCGATTCCAGGACAACGACCGGGAGGTGTTCGTCATTGACAAAAACATCAAATGCGGAACAATCGTAGATCTTGGGCACGTTCTTGACGATACTGACAACAATATGTTGAACGAAAAAGTATCGATACTCTGCGATCTCGTGACCATGTTCAACCCACTCAACTCTCTGTCGAATACGATCTTCGTAGAGTCCCAGAACATAGACTCTGCCCTCGATGACCGTTCCTAACAGTCCAGTTCTGAGGAACTCTGGTTCTACTGGCTGTGGTGTAGGATCTCCAGGATCGAACTTGTACGGGCGGGCATGGAAGATGAGCTCGGTGTTCTTTGGTTGCGCCCAGAAACCACCAGACAACGAGGGCGAGTCTACCCAAATCTCACCCACTGTGTGCGGCGATGCCAACAAACCTGTCTCGGGGTCGACAACAGCAAGGGTAGCGTCAGGAATAGGGTATCCGAAAGCACCCACTCTCACAAGGCCAGGCTCGTCCGAGCCTCGTTTACGCGCTTCATCACCGATAGCCACCACCAACACTTCGTTGGTCTTGAGAGCCTCACGGTCGAGGAGAACCTCACCAACCTCGTTTTTGGTGCTCTCTTGTGTCTTTGCTGTGCCGCCACCGCCCAACAGACTACCAAAGCCGTTGGAAAGTGTTGGCTTCTCTGACTCCTCCTTTTCTCCATCCGAATCAATCTCCGAGTCTATTTCAAGCTTCAAGGGGCACCCCATGCGCTCCTCTCCTCCTAACCAGTCTCGGACACTAATGACCATGCCACCATGCTCGGGAAGACAAAGCATAGGCGCCACCACTTCGCGGGCTCTGGGGTTTCTCAGGGGCCGCAACCAACGATCGGCGAGGACTTCGTGAAACCCGCTGTCCACCGTGAGAGTATCAATCAGGCAAAGCTTGATGTTTTGGAAATTTGGCTCCATGCCCTTCTTGAAATTTCGAGTCACCATCGGCTCCTGCTGGTAGTTGTATGCAGCCCGCTTGAGACCCGGATAATCCGCAACCATGATCGAGGCCTTGTACTTGGTGAGCAGGTGAGCATAGAGACCAGGAACATCCACAGCTTTGTTATCGAACCAAACAGTCGTGTGCCCGCCATAGACTGTCAGTAGGACGCTCAAGATCAAGCCGATACCTTGGCGAGGGTCCAGGTAGGAGACCATGATTTCACTGCTAGCGCCGCCTCCAATCAGGCGACCATTCTTATCTCGCAATGAAGGGTTGAAGGTGTCGCCTGGCCCGTTACCTGGAATCGTAGAAATGATAGCACTCAGACAAGCCATCTGATGCATGATTGTTCTATGGCTGAGAACAACGCCCCTAAGATCGCCAGTTGGGGCTCGGGAAAACTCAATGTACGCAAGGTCAGGCACTGACAGGGCAGGAACATCGTCCTTCTTCTTAGGATGATAACTGCCAAATTCGTTCGTCTTCCACCATTCGACGCCCTTTGGCCATGTCAGTTTCTGAGTCGTGATATCTCTCTGGAACGCCTTGAGGTTATTGTCTGTAGTCAGGGCCAGGTGTGCCTGTGTCGATGTAAGAATGTGGTTGAGACGCTGGTAGTCCTGCAGGTCGTTGATAGGTACTGCGACCACGCCTGCAATGAAGCAGCCCAGCATGGCGATAGCAAAATCGATGATTTCCGAGTCACGATAAACTAGAGCCACTCTGTCGCCGCGGTACAGGGAGCTCTTGTCTCGAATGACCTGTGCAACTTTTTCAGCCCGTGAAGCAAGCTTATCCCATGTAATGGAGGCAATCTCTTTTCCTTTGCTGTCGAGAACCCAATAGGCGGGTCGTTTGGCGATTGTTCGACCTCGGTGTCGCAAAACAGCTGCGATATTATCGAACTTGGACATTGGGGTAGAATCGTCATGGGGGTCCTGAATTGCAAAGGGCACCTCTCGCGGTTCGAGGGGGAGTTGGTATTCGAGCACTTCAGGAGGTGGCAGGTCATTCGCCGTCAGCATCGGGGGCGCCATCGCAGCAGTGGGGGAGAAGGCATCGCTCGAGGAATATCGTTGTTGTGGTGCGACATAGTCGATGGTCTGGCCCTGCTCGTAATGCTGCTGCCCCGCAAAGTCGGAAAAGTATCCTTGAGAATCAAGCAGGGTGGTTGTCCTGCCGTCGTACGGCTGCTGTGGTTGTTGCTGTTGAGGATCAACGTACGCTCCTTGCTGGTCAGGGCGAAAGGCGTAGTCGCCCGACATCATGGTACCGCTTCGGGTTGTGGGTTCGTTATGAGAGGGCGAAAGAAAAAGAGAGTCGCGAGTAAGGGGACCATTGGGGCCTGCTATTGCTGCTGATCCAGGTTGGAGGAGTGATGCGGGAATCGAGTCTAGGCGAGTTTGAGAGTCGACCGGTGGTCCATATCCTGAGGGTGGTCTGTATACGGGAGATTCGGGGCTATCTGGGATAGGGCCACTCGCTGCGCCCATGGCAGCGTATGCAGCAACACGGTGGCCATCGCCAGAGGGATGGTTAGAGCTGTCGGGAGAATGAATGCGCAGACCAGACTGGGGCTCTGGAGCTTGAGTTACGACCTGAGGGGCAGGCGCTCCGAACTGGGAGAAGAGCTGTGTTCGTCGCTTCTGGTAGCTGAACACACAACCGTTAGCAAGCTTGGGAGTATTTACATTGAACCAGGTTTCACTTACCCTTTCTGTGTGATGTCTCCCTCCTATATGTATATGCAACTTGTCAGCGGAGAACTGTTCCAGATACGTCAAATTGAAAGCGGCCGAAATGCATCAAGTCAAGTTCACTTGCACGTCGAGACCAAATTCTTGATGGCGTGAGAGACAACATCCAAGGTCGCGAGCCATTGACATGGTGGAGTTGGCGGAAGAACCGGGGGGAGTAAGTTGACGAACCTCGAGCTCTCGATCCAGCTCCTCGAGTCGCTGCCGGAGCTCTGGACTAAGTTCGTCCATGGCGAGAGAGATATGCGATGCTGCCGCCAAACAGCAAAACAGGAAGGGAAAAAAGAAGGTTGAGCTGTGCGGCGGTTGGTGGGTTGGAAATGTTCAGCCACGATGGGGGGGGTTCAGGCTGGAAATTTAAATTAGAGTATGTCCTGTAAAGAGAAGCGGGAGACTTTTTTGCACCAAAGTCTCGTGACGTATGTAGAGGAAAAGGAATAGCAGTACGGTACAAGTTTATGGATGAATCTAGGGGCGGCAGAAGCCACTTTTCTTGGATGGCCCCCCGAGGAAATCATTGGCGCCGTTGCAGTCAAGGCGGGGGAAGGTTTCTATCTTGGATTGACAACAACTGTACGTCGTACATTGGTTGGGTTGCTACAACTCATCCTACTGTACTCATGCTCGTACTTCCTACCCGGCCATGGCGCGCCTAATAAGGCGAGCGGGGGCCGCTACGGGGGGGCCCCTCAACTAGTAGGTAGAGCCCCTCTAACGTTAGTGATTCGAAGCCATGAAAAGCCCACACTACCTAAGTCAGGATGAATATTTCAATGCACATCTTTAGCCACTTGAGGGAGCTGAAAGTTAGGTATCGTACTGTACCTAGTACGACTTGAACATGACATATCAATTTATTGTTATTGCCTGATCTCATAACACCAGATCGACATACTTCAGTGGTTTTTCATTAATCCAACATCAGAAGCCGGCTGCTTTCCTACATCAGCATCACCATCTTGTCAGTTTTGTACCGATGCAAACTGCCAGCTTGTTTCAGTGGGAAGAGGAGATGCCCCCTATTCTTCTCAAGAACGAAATATATTCAGGAACAAAAAGATATTTCATCGAATATTAAGATCTCCCAATCCAAGATATAGTCATTTCCTCCCAGCAAACACATTTTTCTTCATCATGACCACATGGACAGGATCCTCTGCCCACTTCCCTTCCCCTCCCTGTAAGCCAAGGTACCTTAGGTAGGTGCAGTATGAGAGAAGAGGTTACTTTCTATTTTTGGAATACTCCCCCTTGTCTCATCCTCCTGTTCCTGGGTAGTGGTTTCTACTGCTTGCAACAGGCTCTTCGACATGGACTCACCATCTACATACACTACACACTACCAACACAGACAGACCTATTCTTGATTTAACAAAAGATGTCGGCCAGATTTCTCAAACTCTTCCTTTCTTGTCTCGGCCATCTTTAGTAACACGCGTTCCTGGAATTCTGACACTAAGTAGCTTTCATTGATTGTATCAACCACGATGAGGCTCCCATCAAGCAACCCTCAACTCGAGATTTGTGCCCCTTGACTCCTTTTTTTGTCACTTCAAGTCTAATCCAGACAAAGACGATATGGGTGCACGCTAATTTCGAGTGCAAGATACTGTCCGCATCTGTTCCCCCTTCGCTTCCCTTGTTTCCATTTCTTTGCCCCGATGTTCCCCTCCTCAACATCAGAACAAAGCATTTGACCCAAGAACATCATGGCTGTGCTCCAGACCTGTAGATGGCTTCGGCCTCTTTATATACTATCGATTTTCTGCTTCTCTCGGCTTTGCTGCACTTGCAATCCATTCACAACAATTGGAACAGACTACTGCTGATTCATCAACCTCTAAAACACTAAACACCATCGACAAAAACATCACGAACGCATCGTCTACTGTTTCTGGAAGTGTGTATTTGAAACACAGGTCATGGAATCTCCATCCGGTAATCGCCCCTACCTTGCGGGTACCTTTGCAGAAGCTCAATCCGACTTCTTGGCTGAGCTTGACCCCTACGACCATGTCGATTTTGACGCAGAGTTTGGACTCGAATCGAACGCCACATTCGATCAGGAGGATCCTGCCACCTTCATCCAACCCAGTATTCTAGAAGGTGAGCAACAGACTTCTCCAAGTGATTTGCTGGGCGTCTGGGACGAGCCGGAAGATGACCGCGCTGGAGACATTGACAATGTTCTCGCAGCTTTTGACCCTTCAATACCATTGGAGACAGATGTCACTGGACTGCCCGGCAATTTTGACAATCTAGAATTCCTCGATCCTCAACTGTATGGTCTCCCAACCTCTGGTCCAGCGCAGGCTCAACCTCGGGTTCCAGGATTCACAGTTGAGGATCCTCTTCAGCCATGGGCCTACTCGGAATCAGGTTTGATGGGAATGCATGAACCTCCAATGCCAGCTCCTTATCAGGGCTTCTTCTATCGAAATGCTTCAGGAACTGAGTTTCCTATCGATGGACTTCCCTCCGGCCTTGCAGTTACTCAGTCCCAGATTCCACCCACTACCCAAAGTTTCCACAGTGTTTTGGGGCAAGCTGGAGGCCGTAGGTCTGCCACATCCTCACGCCCTGCGCATCACAGGTCGAGTACGTCTAATCAACGGCGGAGTAGAACCCTCTCTGCCGCCTCACGGCCCTCGTCAACTGACTCGCTGGGACTCTATCCTGGACACCATGGTAGAAAAGTTCGTATGGCTAGAGGACGACGAAGATCGGGAGATTCTCAACACAGCCCATCACATGTCTACAATGAGAGGTTTGATCCAGTTGCAAGCTGGGGCACAAAATCTGACGGTAGCGGCCACAAGTTTACCTACTCGAAATCCGGCCAGCTGCATGAGTATGTGAAGCTCACGGCTGAAGACCTACGCGAGTACATCAACAACTGCCCTCGCTCTCTCAAGCTTTGGTTGCAACAATGCCCTGCTCAGAGCAACTCTCGTGTGGAACCGCGATTTTCCAAGTGCCGCTACGCCAGCTGCCCTATCACCACGCACACCATCCTGGCAGGATGGGTACGAGTCGCCTTTGACGAGTTCCCCAAATACACCAGCACAGGAAGAAAGGACCCTTTCATGGTGGCTGGTGTGATGCACCTGTGGTGCTTTGAACAGTGCACTGACCCCGCGGTACTTCTCGTCAGCAAGAAGATGATCCCTGATGACCGCAACCTCCCTTGCGAAGAGAGAAACCCCATGGCTCTGACGCGAGACTCTGATCGAGACATTGTTCGGTCTGGATTGGCTCCCTGGCTGCGCGCTTGTCAGGCTCGAGGTATGGGAGAATTTCCTCGTGCACACTTCAGCTCTCTTTCGTACGCCTTGGTCAAGTACCATGTTGACCATCAAGTTTCCACTCGCCAACAGACCCGAGACCGCCGTAATGCCAGACGTCCTGAATGGGAACGGATGACTCAGGATGTCCACATGGGCGACTTGTCCTTGTTTGCCCGGATCTCTCAGATGAGAAAGAACAAGAACAAGGAAACGTCCCAACAGGATTACCAAGCAGCACTCGATGCAAGCAACTGGTCGAAGCCTCATGTGCAGCAGCCTGGTGAACATGTTCAGCCCAGTCAAGCGATCGATCTGACAACCGACTCAATCGACTTGCCTACCAGCGTGACATTTGCGCCGACTGACTTTGATGCGACCTGCAAGGACATTTTTGAAGTTCCAGGCTGTGCGGATCCTTACACTACCACGCAGACATCCTTGGATGCTATGGGCATGATGACTCCCCCAAGCCCACCGAGACAGGCTACCTCCGACATTTCAGGCCTCCCCTTCGAGTTTTCCCTTCCAGGACTTCCGGCGCCTAGCAGCCGACAGTCATCACGATTTGCACTGCCTGGGCAATCGACCACCCCTAGGTCTTCTGGCAAGATCAAGTCTTCGTTTGCTCTACCAGGTCAGTCAGCCTCTTCGAGCCGCAGAAGCTCGAAGAGGGTCTCGTTCACCTCCAACATTGGCTCGGAATCAAGGCGTTCCTGGAGGAAGCGATCGACGGTCGTCGGCCTGGGTGAGGATGGGGATGATGGGGATCTCTTTGGGAGCCCCATTAGAAGCCCCGTCAACAAGAAACGACATGTCGAACAGGACTCGCCGGTGAGTGAGCGTGAAGATCAGGGCTCAGAGCTCAGGAGAAGCCGCAGATTGAGTGCGCGATCTTCAAGCTCGAACTAATGATGCAGCTTTGTACGTTGTAGCTTGGAAGCATGCGCCAAGTGGCGGCATGATGCGCTGGTAGCTTTTCCAGGCAACATAAGGAAAGCGTTGATGTGAGCTGGTGACCAGGGAGACAGACAGTCTAAGCTGGTTGTCGACTTAGAAGAGTAAACCGTTCATCCCACTTGTTAGAACTGTATTTTATTCTCATGCTTTGAATAACCCACCCAATATAGAACTCAGCGTGAGTTTGATGCTTTTTACTACATTACCGACATTTATCTATTACACAGATCTCGGAACTGTCAGGTACAGACCATGAGTAGAGAAGTCGGTGAGTACGAAAAGGCGCATGTAACAATTTAGAAGAATACAATCAAATTTTCTACGAACACATTTTTTGTCGATGTAAACCAGTATGTGAGTGAAGAAGCATATTAAAACGAGGACTGACTATTGAGTCGTTGAGATGACTCGAATGACTGATCACAAAGAAATGTGATGCTGAGACCATCCACTTTGGTCAAAGGAGCAGTGAGTGTCGAATAATAGGATATTCTTCGAACCGTTTCATCAAGTGACCTCGGGAAACTATTTGCACTGGCTGGTGATAGACAACACTGACCTCATGTTTCTTCGAGCTCAAACTGCAGGCAAGTTGCCAAGTATCGTCAACAGGGGGTCGCCCTGCACATCTCAGACCCCCCAGAAAGCTACACAGGGTTCCAAAATTGACAAGCTTCAGATGCCTTGCAGGGTTTCGATATGTGACAGTTCAGTTTGGAGTCTCTCGACGTCGATAGATAAACTCAGCCGGCATCGCCGAAAGGGTTGGCTGGGATGTATGATGGGGCACATAAGACGCTAAGTGGTTGTTGGGCTGGATATTGATCCGCTAGGCTGAGGGCTGGGTAGGACGACGTGGTTGTTGCATGATGTTGTTGTCGTCTCTCTCTATCTGGGGGTGGATCAAGAGAGATGTCGTTGTGGAGTTGAGGGGATTTCTATCGTGTAGTAAAGTACAGTACTACTATGTGGTCTAAGTACTAACGTTAGGTAGCAGTCGAGGATAGTGAGGAATGGAGAAAGTAAGTACCTGCATGGGGATGGATGCTAGTCCTGCATCGGCGAAGTGCGAGGATGAGGGGGAGTTGGAGTAGATAGGCAGGACATTGACAGGGATAGAAAGCGTTCAATAGGACAGGATGGGATGAGAATGTCTTTGTACTGTGAAGCTTTAAACATGGAGTTTTTCCCGTTCAGCAACGTGTTTACATAAAGACTCAACAAACAAGGCCTGGGTTAAACGGGTTTTTCGGTTAACGCATTTATGAATGAAATCCCTTCATCATCTCATTTCATTCAGACTCCCTTTTTTTTTTTCTTTTTTCTTTCTTTATCAACATCAACACGGCATCCTATCCATCTCTTCTGGACATAGACCCTGGCTCTCCAACGCCCTGGCCACACAGATCTTGCGGTTGTGAATTCTGACAGGCGCACGGTTCTTTGTTCGACTAGAGTTCTGAACCAAAGGGGGAGGGTTTCTTTGTATAAAAGATTGCGGAATCTCTCATAAGGCTGAATGAAACCCCGTGCGTGAGAACAGCAGGCTGTCGGCAAAGTTTGTCAAAGAAGAAAGGGTTCAAAGAGCTGGTCCCTGAAGGACTTGAGCTCGAAGCTCCCTCCCCCACAGACCTTCTGGGGATTTAAACGTAGCAGGTACAGAACAGCCCCGGCTTTGTTCTTGCATCATCCTGCATTTTTCAGGGACTCGGGTCCCCTACCCCTAACAACAATAAATAAATTCAAGCCTGCAGATTGATTGGGCCAAGAGCACATGTCAACCATTCAAAGAAACATATCTCGACACAATCAGAAATTCTACGAGCAAACGATCGATCCAACTTGTCTATTATAAATTACAACGACGTCGTACACTCCTTGCTTCCTTGAACATCATTCGAGTCCTCGAAAGAAACAAGAGATCGTCATATCGATTCTAGATCCGGGGATTCATCCAAGTTGTCCTGTGACGACAGTGTTAGCATCGCTCCAGCTAGCTCCAGTACAGTACGTACCCCTGTCCGTTTGTTTCTTGCTTCGTTGTTCCAGTATGGGTAATGTACAGTACAGTTAACTTAACACAACAGCCTTGAGCAATTAATTGGAAGAGGAGCGTATATTTTAGTGGACCCAGCACTGTCGGTACCTCTAGGACGGAAC
>JABGLY010000840.1:0-27351 GCA_013623525.1 Fusarium dimerum | reverse complement strand
TTTCTATACTATGCGTTTCCTTTTGCATCGAACGCTTGTCTGGGGGGGGGGGGAAGAATGAGGGAGAGAAAAGAAAAAGCTGGTTTAAGGCTAAGAAAAAACAAAAAAAAAACAACTGTCCCAGCTACCAGCCTTGTTAGAAGGGTGGTATGCTCGCGCTTCTGCCTTTTCTCTTGTTTGTTTCTATTTTGTCTGATACCCCGGATCGGAGATAATTAATACCTAATAATACAAATGCTGTGTGTTGATCACATTCTTGCGAGTTTTCTCTCTGTGTATTTGATGAATTGTATATGTCGTGCCCTTGATCTCCGAGATGACTTCACTCATCCACAAACCTTGTAGTGCCAAACACTTTCACATAAAACCAACCACATGCCTTCCTGCGCAATTTTTGGTATTGAAGCCTTGTTAATATTGATTTTTATAGGTGTTGTGTACTGTTCCACTTTCGCCATCTTCTTTCACCGCAATCATGAACACCTAGAACACACCTGGTATACAAATGCTCGTCTCTAATAAGCCAAACAGAACCAGACAAATGCACCCACACGCACACAAGCAGTTTAAACATTCAACGCCTTTGTAGCAATTCCTCAATTCGTGTACTTCCGACCAATAAATGCATCCCATCCCTGTTTGTTGTGGTCTTGCTCCTCCTTATTCACGCCATGTGTAAAACGCAGGATGAAAACAAGATAAGAAAAGGAAAAGGAAAAGAGGCCAAAGACGGCCCAGTGATAGGGAACAGTTTCCTTCTATGAAACAAGACCTCCTTCTTTGTCTTTCCCTTGTCCGATAATATCATAATTGTTCTGACGAAAAAATAAAAACAAGAAACCGACAGGAGAAAACGCCGGGATGCCTCTGCCAATCCTGTATCGAGGTCTTTACCACCAAAGTGAACTAAACATGGGTAGGTATATGTGTGATCATGCCTAGAAGAAGGCTCAAATCGTCTCTAAGTGATTAATGTTGGAAAAAAAAAAACATTAAAAAAACATGGGCATCTACATCGTAATCTAAGGAATAGATCAGGCTGTCAAGGCGAGAGTATTAATTTCGAAGTAGTAGAAGCCTAGCCAGACTGATAAGAACAACGTGTCTGCAAAGTCTAAGCAGACACTGAGAGGTCTTTATATTTGCCGACCAACTCCTCGATCTTGGGGATAAGTTCAGGGATACGGAAAGGTTTTGAGATGACATCGTCCTGAGACTGTGGTTAGCAAACCTGGTGGGGCATCCAACAAACTGTCGATGAGTTGACTTACAATGCCCGCAGCTTTGGCGCTCTCAATCTGCTCGGGTCGTGCATATGCCGTCACTGCAATGATGGGTATATGCTTGACGATCGTTCCCTCCCTCTCAAGCTCTCTGATTCTTCGAGCGCACGTCATTCCGTCCATCACCGGCATCTCCAGATCCATCAGGATGACCGAGATATCAACTCCTTCAGCTTCTTTACCGGCCCAGAATCTTGATCGTTCGAGCGTCTGCAGAGCTTCCTTGCCGTGATTTGCAACAAACGTATTGTTTCCACAGTTACGCAACTGACGCTGGAGTACCTTTTGGTTGACAATGTTGTCTTCGACAATGAGTACATCAAACAGTGGGTGCGATTCCTCTGGCTTAACCTTGGAAGGCTGGCGAGAGAGCTGTGGCTTTGCTGGGTTGGCAATAGCGTGCGATTTTCTGGTAATTTTGAATGGGATGATATCTTCGTACTCGGCTTTGTGCTCCAGACAGCGTCGCGTCTTGATATAGAAGCTGAATTTACTGCCGACCCCTCTTACAGATGTCACGCCAATCTGGCCACCTTGCATTTCTGTGAGGATGCGCGAAATGAACAGTCCAAGGCCTGAGCCGCCGTATTGCACATGCGTGCGCGGAGTCGCCTGCTGAAATCGCTGGAAGAGAATCGTCGTCTCTTCCTCAAGGAGACCGGGTCCAGTATCCTCGACGGTGCAGTGAACGTTGATCTCCTCGCCCTCGCCCCATTCCTCTAGATTGTTTATGTCCATCAAGGCCGTACGTTGATGATCGACTCTGTCAAAGTAGGATATACCCTTGGTCGTAACCTCTGAAACGTCTTTGGATGCACTCAAGCTGACCCGAATATTGCGTACCTCTCTGCCCTGGGTGAACTTGATGGCGTTCGTCATAAGGTTGATCAGGACTTGGCGCAGCCTTGACGGGTCAAGCTTAACCCACTTAACGGCGTACCTGTCGAAGCTGTCGTCTACGTTGAAGTCGAAATCGATATCGTGCGCCAGAAGCTCGGCTTCGAACATCTTTAGAGCACGCTGTACCACCCTGATGGGCTGTTCGTCCACGGGAGTGACTTGAAGAAGATTGGAATCGAGCTTCGAGAGTGTTAGGATATCGTCGACTATGCGTTTCTGGTGGCTTGCGCAGAGGTTGATGGTATTTGCAGCATCGAGGCACCCGTCCAGCAGGCTCTCAACTTCAGTAACGTCATTCTGTCCTTCAAAGACGCTGATGTTGTTCGCTATCTGATCAGCGCATTGCAGAATGGCAGAGAGAGGGTTTCGCATCTCGTGGCTGGTGATGTCAATGAAGTTCTCTTGCTGCCGTTTAAGCTCGACAGCTTCCTCTCGGCGCTCATTCTGAACTTTCTCGGCCCATTTCTGTGAAGAGATGTCGGTGATGCAGCCAAAAATCAACTTGAGATTTCCTTCAGCGTTCTTTTCGGGGTATGCGCTCATTAGAACCCAGGTGTCAATCGTATTGTCACCATTTTGCTGGCTACACTTGAAACGGAACTCGACCGAGATTGTGATTCTTTCATTCAACAGCTGGTCCCAGGCGGCCTCTAGAGCAGGTCTATCCTCGGCTCGAACACTCTCCATCCAGGTATCGACTGAGTCCTCGGAGCGGGAATGTCTGGAAATCTGCCACCACATATCGTTGCAATAGGTTATTTTGCCGTCAAAGTTGGCAATGAACATGCCAACTGGCGCAAATTCCGCCATGCGAGTAAATCTATACTCACTCTCCACGGCTTCCTGGGTACGAAGGTAAAGTTGCATTGAGAGTTCTTGCCGATCTAATGCTGCAAGGCGAGCAGCCCTTTGCCCACGCTTGATCTCTTCCTCAAACAGTACGACGGACGCCATCGCTGTAGCAAGCTGCCGAGATAGCAAATGGATGAACAGCTTGTAGTCATCATCGTACGGTCTGCGTGGGTTCACTCCAAGGACGATGAAGCCAATGGTAGACTCGCCAGTTGTGGTAGGAATGACGGGGAAGACAACGATTGTCCGTGAGGGATCACCAAAACCTCTCCAACATAGGCCTTCGAGAAGATGCGTAGGAAGGGTGCCGTCCTCATCAGATAGCACGATCGGGGTTCCACCTGTAGCCATAGATTGTCTCATATATGGGGCAAAGCCTTCGTCAGATGAACGTAAATCGAGAGTTGGCACCGCAATTGGGTGGTTCTCGGGAACACCCAAGGTTCCTTCGAGGACCAGCTGAGGCGAGTGAACCAGACTGCCTGAATGCAGGGAGGAAACCTCACTCTCAGTGTCTTCCCTTGTCGAGTAAATCAGCGCAAACGGAACGTCATGCTCGTCAAACTCGAGGCCCTTCTTCACCTGTGGCCAAAATCCAGCCACAGAGGTAGCCGTGGCCGTTGTTTCTCCAATCTCGCGCAGTGTCAACATGCGCCTCTCGTTTACCCTCCGACGTGTGTTGTCAAATGCCGGGTTATAAAGGCCGACAACCTCACCATCGCCTCCGACGAGGGGGACAATGGACCACGAAAAGTAAGTCTCTTCCAAGAAGCCGTGTCGGTTCATAAACAGCTGGTTCTCATGTTTCATAGTTGCCTGCCCGGACTCCAATGCATTCTTGAACACAGGTCTGATCTCGTCCCAGATCTCAGGCCATGCGTCCATATAACGCTGTCCCATGAGTTTGGGATGCTTTTTGCCAGCCAGATCGAGATACGCTTCATTATAGATGGATACAAAATGAGGGCCCCAATACATGGCTGCTGGATGAGGGCTTCCCATGACAAGGTTGGACATCATCCGCAGTTCCGACGGCCACTCTTCGATAGGTCCGAGTGGAGTGGCTGCCCAGTCAGTTGTTCTCGCAAACCTGATATGAGGTGGTAGGTTCTCGGAAAGGGGAATCCGTGTCCAGTCAAAGATGGACTTTGCAGGTTGTGACTGGAAGACCTGGTTTGTGAATTCGTCAGGATGTGACCTGCCACCTTCAAGGTCCGGATTACCAGGATCAACACCGTCCATCCCGGTCATCTGAGCTTCTGTATCACCAAAATAATCCGGGGGATCGAAAATCTCGGCTTCAGGCGTGACAGGCAGTTCTGGGGGAGACTGTACTACATTATGCGATTCGGTCGCTTCGTCCGTGAGGGCAACCGGAGATGCTGATCGATTTCTGGAAACACTTGTATGCGCACTGATAAAACGGTAGCGTCGTCTAATAGTAGATGAAGTCCAGTTAATCCCTGCGTATACATGCACAGCAGGAGGATCTTGTTGCCCGCGGGATTTAGGAGGTGTAAGAATCCATGACTTGAAACGTCCAAAATCTGTTTCCGCGCTCATATCTTCCTGCTCAACTGTTAAAAGCTCCAAAATTTCATGCGCTATGCGTAAGGAAGCGTTGTAGTAGAGTATATGAAGTCCAGCACGAATGGCGTTGGCGGCATTATCTAGGTCAATAAGGAAGGTAGGCCGTTCATCCTGTTCCAGAAACTCAATCACACCTATGCCTTGAAGCATGTGTAAGCCCGGCGGCAGGGCACGACTGTCCGGCGTCGCTGAATGCGCAGGAACGTCCATCGAGGAGCCCCAGCTACCAGGAGTACTCTCGGACCTGCCAGGCCCAACAGAACTTACGCTGGCACGCGGCAGTTTAAGGGTTGTTGTGACACCTGAGGGATCTTCTCGCATACGTGATAGCATCGACAGCGATGGGTCATTACTCGGTAGATTTGTAAGGCGGTTGGGTCGCCTGGCAGGTGTATGAGAGAAGAAGAGGGGGGAGACGGGACCCTCGTTAGGAGCTCTTGCAGCCTGCAGGTTTGACGTCGGGTTAGGCAGTTCGACTTTGCGTGGAGGTGAGGCTCCAGTGCGAGCTTTCTTAACCGGTGACGGCTTCATGACGCGATCGTCCCGAAAAGGAGAAAGACGCTTTGATGCTGTGGACGTATGGGCAATATCTCGACTAAAAAAACCAGGGTCTCGAGAGCTGATGGATGAGAGAGAGCTTGAATGGAGAGTAGCGTCAGTATTCGGGGTCGTCAAGGGCGATATCGTCGCAGTGTCGGAGGCGGTTGCGGAGGGGTTTGAATCCAAGTTGGACGTGCTATGATCCAGCCTCCATAGTGCTGCTGCTTGAGCCTGAAGAGGGTCGTGGGCCAAAATGCCAGAGTAGAGAGCCGGTGAGAGATAATTCGAGGCGGAGGTTGAGTGAGTAGTTGTAGCAGGAAGTTTGAGGATGCTTCTGTTTGTGTTTGTATTTGGACTTGGGATTGTACCTGCTGTATTGGGTTCGGAGGTGGCGGTGGAAGGATGGGTGCGACTATGGTATTGGTGATGGCGATGGTGGTGGTGGTGGTGGATAGGCCTTAGATCGATCGAATCGGTAGTAGTGGCAGAAGCAGAAGTAGGGGCAGAAGTAGAAGCAGAAGTAGAAGCAGAAGTAGAAGCAGAAGCAGAAGCAGCGTCAGTGGCAGCGTCAGCAGAATAAGTGGTAAAGGTAGGCGCAGAGGAAGTTGACGCAGATGCGGACACAGATGCAGAGGTAGGAGAGGATGAAAGAGAGTTGGGGTTTGGACGTTGCTGCTGTTGTTGCTGTTGCTGGTGCTGCATGAATGCGAATGCGCTGGGGCAGAGGACAGGAAAGTCAGGGCCCCAGGCAATGAGCGAGCATCGACGTACAGAGCACCTACAGGTACGATTATAACTAGGGTAGCAGCAGCAGCAGTAGTAGCAATAGCAGTAGCAGTAGCAGTAATAGTAGGTAACAGCTTGGGTAGTGGGAAAGGACAAGCAAACGATCGAGATGGGGGATGAGGGGTACGCGTAGGTATCGATGGAGATATCGACGTAAATGTATGGGGGATGTGTATGATGGGTATATGTGAGTAGGTGAGTATCGTGACTGTGTGCGTGAAAAAAAAGATACAGAAAACGAAGTGGATGTGAAAGGTAGGGATGTCGTCGGCAGAAACCTCGAATATGGAAATGTGCGCGACTGCGAGAAAGGCAATCTCTACTGCCTCCGGTTACCTTGACCTAGGTACCGAATGAATACTGACTGGTAGGGTCTACCACCGGTGGGCAAACCGTGATGGTAGAAGGAGGCTACTCGACTGTGCTTTCGGAAAGGAAGTGGGGATGGCGAAACCGCAAAAGTACAAGAGGCTAGCAGATACTTCAGTCCAGTCAGTCAGTGCTGGGACATGTGGATAGGTAGTCTTGTTTTACAGTACGTCCATGAATCAACGGACAAGGTGCGGGAAGAGATAATTGGCGAGAGAGGGGGGGAGAGAGAGAGAGATGAGAGCGTTGTTGGTAGAATTGGCAGATTCAAAGCGACAAAGGGGGGGGAGGAGAGATCGGGGTAAATTTGGGATCGAGATGATTGATGGAACCAGAAGGGATGTGTTGCAGGGAATCTCCAGCTAGGGTATCTGTACGACCTAGCTATCCACCTTATTTTAGTGTTGTCGTTTTATTGTACTCGTTTCCCTTATTATTTTTTTCTTCTTTCTTTTCTCTCCCTCTTCCCTCTCGGCCCTAAAACTGAGACCATGTAATTAGGTTTGGAAAAAAGGTGAGTGAACTTTTATGAAAGTCTTAATCCGTCATAGTGCGAGATATATTAGAGAATAAATAGAGGGGGGTGAGGTGTGATGTGAGATGAGAAAACAGAGGAGAAGGGTTAAGAGAGAGCGAGAGAGACAGAGAGAAAAGGGGAGGAGAAGATGAGTAATGGATGGCTGATAAGAATTCGATTGATTTTCCGGTAAGTTAGCCGTGCTACTTGATGTTAGATGGAAGCGTATATCTAGGAGGGGAATGGAATGACTACGTATGCTCGGTTTTGTCGTTAGATGTCTTGTCCCCTTGAATTGTGGTGGCAATCCAACACCAGAACATGTAGCAACACTTGACTTAACAGGAAAGATCGCCCTGTCTAGTACGGGGAATCGGTCACTGTCCCTTTTCGAAACCGTCCAACGCAGTAATGGGACAGGTTAGTGAACAACCAGTTGGTGCAAATATTAGAAGCTCAATCACTCGGTAGACAAACACGGTACTGTAAATTGAGGTCAAATACAGTGCTGTCTGATACAGGTAAATTCGGTGAATCCATTCTGGTTCGTCTCTCTCTGGGGGTGGGTGCAAATAATGGAGAATGACTGACCCAAGGCCAGGGATACCGTTGATCCAACCACAAGCAGACAAGAATGAGAGGATTGTACTGTAAAGCGAACAATACAATAATTTGGGCCGAGAACCGTTTGCTCTACACACGTCAATTTTTGTGGTGAGGATTGCGGTAAGCCTCAATATTGATTTGATACGGCCGAGGCTGGGATAAAGATGGCCAAAAAAGATGGGAATAATCATCAGTTCAGCTCGCACTCGAGGGGCAACGAACCAACTCGAGACTGGTGCTAGTACATATACTGCTCTAGCGCTCAACAGGGGAATGACTGGTTCGTAGGATAAACTCCGCCAAGTCCACGAGGCGCACACTTGGGTGTTATGTTAAACACACTTCAATAACTGTAGCCACAAATTTGTGATAGGTATGGGTGCTGTAAGCTATGGCAAGTATCTACAGTACTGATCTCGAAATACAGTCGAGTTCAAACACGTCTCAGGCCTGACAAGCGCTGAGAATCAGCAACCTACCTACCTAGGTAGGTACAGGTAGCCGAAGTACAGCAAAAATAAGGTCGGTTGTTTCCGACATCCATGCGCTCACACATCCACACCTAACAGTTTTCCTGGCACACAATACGCATCCCAATCTGGGACAGCGGAATTTATGGATGGGAAATTCAAATCGGCACTCTTCTGTTCTGACATTAGCGCTACCTACTCTTTCGAGGCTCTAGGCAATAGCGTGTGTTACTACTCCCTTGTGAGACTACCATGGGATTGAGGTGAAATATCAACAGCGGGGCTCGTTCCCCAAAATCACAGCCCAGTCATAGTACTTGAGGTAGCTGACAGACCCTGAAATTTTCAACACAGAATACTTCGAGTATTATATAACCTTGCCAGTGATTTCAGGTAACGATACCCTTCTATTCGTATTCTGCCTTTACACTGTAGTCTGCAGATGGAGATGACAGCCGCCAGTGCCCATAACGCTATATAGACTAGACATCCTGGATAACGAGAACTGCCAAAATTGGGTCGGGAGGCAAGGGTTGCACTGCACCAAAACGTGTGTAGCCTGCCTGTCACGACATTCCATTTACCAAGTACTGGAAATTCTGCGTAAGATAAACATAGTGGTGAATTAGTGGGATGGATGTCAGAGCACGGGAACAGCTAATGAGCAAGCGGATCAGGTAAAGGCAATAAACAATCTTTTTCTCCCAGGGTTCTGTCTAGAAGCTTCGGCTGTCAATCTATGCAAGAAGCTCAAGCGACACAGTTTTTTTGTGAGCTCTCATATCAGACCCTGTGGCCCACGAGGTTCGAGGCTCTGGGCTCGAGGCTCAAACATTGTTGCATCGACAAGGATGTCTGTCCCTTTAACGTGGCCGACATGCACCGACTGGTTCAAGCGTCTAAGTTGCAGGACGGTCATTCCATCCATCCATTTCAGGTCGAGCGAACAGCTTTCCTCGCTGTCAACTGCTTGGCAAGAACTTTTGTGAGGCTTGAATTTGGAGGCGCACTCTGTTTTACGAAATGAAATAGCTGCCAGAAGGGGAGGGTTTTTTTTTTAAGGTCCCCATCAGCTATTCTTACTAGGCCTCCTGGCTTCTGTACTTGTACATATTTGGTGCCCTCCGCTCAGCATGCCTCGGCTGGTATTCAAAGACAGTGGGGGTAAGTGAGTTTAGTAGAGAGATTTTTTCTCTCTTCCCAATTCTTACTCAACATGAACTCCTGACAGATGTCGGCATAGGTAGGGAACCTTGTGCTAACGAGTACCGTACAGTGGCAGGTGAAAAAGGAGATTAAACAGGTGACGTAGGAGGACAAGAAGCCATTTCAAGGGGAAAGAAGGCGGCTTTACGATCTTGACGGTGAGGAGCTAAAGGGCCGAAGTGGATCTTAGCATCCACAAGTAGCAGTTTCTATGACGATCCTTGAGATCTAGAATGGTCTTTAATATGGGACCTGGGGTGATGCTCCCAAGCTTACTGTAGTTGGAGTCCACCTCGTCTCCAGAGGCCACTGTCTAGAAAGCGATATCCTTGCTGGGAGACCCATGAAACGAATGGGTTTGTTCTTGGCGTGAGTGCCCTTCTTTTTTTTTTTTTTTTCCTCTTCTTCCTGGTCGGGCGAGGAATAATAACACGGTTGACAAAGGGTTGTGAACATATTCCCCGAGAAGCGAGGGTTTGATTCTCCATGGGACCGGGCCACCTACCAGTCGTTTGTTAGGTGTTTATTAGTGTATAGAATAGGAACAAGCATTCGAAGAGGGAAGAGTACTAGAAATTCGGGATGAGCATCACCCCGATTATTGTCGGGATAGTGGAGTTGTCTTTTTCTCCGTCGGCACTGTGACTTTATCCTTTGTGGTATGGTAACCTGTGTAGATGGGAAGTCAAGCTTTCACCCATGGACTGAGCGACAATGTGAGACACTTTAGATGGGTTGAGGGATGAAGGGCTCGGTGACGAAGTGAGACCGCATCGATATTGTGTGGACATGTGTAATCCAATATGGAATTTGGCTGGGATTGCGGTCAGAGATATCGTCTTTCTGCATCTTATAGAACTACAGTGGTGAATATTGACTCTCCGTTTCCTGCCATAAAGGCCTTGCTGGCGTATTAAGTGTTATCTACGGCCTCATGGGTTTGGTAAGGGAACAAACACGGCATGATGATAATCCAACAACATGATATCAAAGCCAGTGTTCTGACTACCGCCGCATATCAATATTTCTGTCCTAGACTCAGTGTCCTAAATTATCGGTCGAGTTTGTCAAGTTTCTATCCAAATACCCAACACCACGCATACATGTAACCAACCTACCCTATTGTTGCACCATCCAGTCGCATCCGGATGAGATGTGGGTTGTGGTCATGTAGGGTAACCTCGACTGGTGGCTTCACGTCAGTGAAACTTGACCATGACAATAATACTGACTATCGTCGATGCTCGAATGTATCGCTCGAAATTGAATGAACGCATGATCGTCGCAGAACTCTCTATACCGATTTCTCCTTACTGTTGGACCATATTTGCGGTCACCCAGCTCGTGATAGCTTCACCTGGATTGTGATGGCCATGGTATGATACGAACCATAACTCGACACATCTCAATTCGATTCTGCTCCGATAGTCCAAACAAACCCTGCAATGACAGGAAAAAAGGCCAGAAAAAGAAACGAATGTAACACGGGTTGTCATCGCTTCCCCAGTGCCACGTTCCACCTAAGCGGCAAAGACAATGCTACCACAATATTGCATTATACCGTGTAGTCACCATCGCTCCTGCTGCAGCATCTTACGCCTTATCCATTTCCCTTCAAATTCAACAATGTTACCACTTTCTATAAATTCTCCATCATGTTTAACGTCGCTCCAACACAACAATTCACTTTAAAGCAAATATTCTGCTTCGGCGGCACTTATACAAATTCATTGGTTGGATTCCGTAGCATATCCCACCATCTCTTTCCTCCCAACCACCCACCTAACCAATCATGCGGCACGGCAGTGCTCACATTGTGCACCCGGGCGCTTAAAAAGACCGTACGACCAGGGATAGCACACCATCTCTAAGACTTGATTGGTTTCTAAAGTTGATTTCTCCTCATGAAGATGCAGCGATTAACATGCTCGAGTCACTCCCAGACGCCCGCCTCTTGCTGCAAGTCCATAGTCCAGCCGCTCACAGGCTTGGTCCTGGGTTCATCACAGCATGTCCTACATGGCACTGCAAGGTCAAGAACCTCTCACAATGCATACAACATGGGTTACGGCGGCCAATCGTCGTCCCTTCCATGCTCTCTTGCCCATCCTTTATACGGCTTGACAGCCACCTTCTCCCTCCCGACTGAAATCCTTTGTTCAAAATCACATATATTCCTATGTACTGAGGTCTATCATTCTGCGACAAGTTTGCGACAACACGCATCTGGCTGGCGTCGACACCACAATTGAAGGATACGATTCTGTTGATGCGAACCTCACTCTCCGCTGCTCGTACCAGCAATTGGCAAGACCATACCTTCCAAGCAGGGTGACCCATTGAGCGCAGGAAATAACGCAAGGGGCTGTACATCTACAAACAGACTCCTTAACCATCCAAAATCATCCGAGATGAAGTTCCCCCTCTTCAAACGCGAGCCAAAGGAGCCAGGCTCCAGCAACTATCATCCCATCCATCGGAAATGGCCCCGAGTGTCGCGCAAAGCAACCTGGTGGCTGATGCCTCTTGAGTTGATGGGGCTGGTCCCCATCCTCGTTATATTTGGCATCTCTCAACCGGATCTCTACCGTAGTGATATGTGGCAGATCGGTTGGGAACATAGGCTCAACTCGAACCCGGCCATGATCCTATACGCTTATGCCAACCACCGACCTCTCCCCAAGATTGCACTCGTCTGGACCCGAACGTGAGTTCTGAAATGACTATGGTGGAGCGACAAAAGCTGATATCATGGATAGTCTTACCGATTTCAATGTCGCCATCTCCCTCATCTCACTTTTCTTTCTACTCAGCAAGCTCATTGCCTTCATTATGAAGGTTTGGTACCCAGCTTTTGCAGTGTTCATCAATGTCAGTCTGGTTGTCCTTTATACCGTCAGTGTGTACGGACAGATTGGACCCGACTATGCCGACGAGCGATATCCCGCCCCTGCTGCCTGGTATTTCCGTCAAGGCTGTGACATTGCTAAGCCGTATGGGAAATACAAGTCTTGCCGCATAGCGCAGAGCTCGCTGGGAGTTACATTTTATATGCTGTGAGTATTGACCACCGATTCCCCCGTTCTGTAGCTATTGCGGGCCTAGGAATCACTCGGCTGACTGTTGTAGTATGCTTTATGTCCTCAACTTGGGCTTTGCAGCTTATGCCATGTGGCCCAACAAGATTAACGATATCCACGACGACGAAGATGACGAAGGTTCCGACTCGTCTGAGCCGAAGGAGGGACGCAACTGGGAGATGCACAGCATGAAGTCTCCAGTTAGTGTTCGTGCGCAACCTTTTACACCGAGAACACAGGCATTCCACACGTTGGATCGCCGACTACCACTTCGATCTCAGCAGGGCACCAGATGGGGATGAAGATGCGGTGACATTATGTTGGAGTTTTCCTTTTGTAGTTTTCTTTGCCCCCCGTATGCATCAGGTGTTTGGAGTTTTGGGAGGTTTTAGGCACAATATACTATACCACAGATGGAGGACTGGCTCCCTCAAGAAGAGATTATAATACCATTTTGTGGGTATATATGGAGGATTTACCAGAATACCAAGTCGATCTTTTGGCCCGTGATTATCGGGTATTCATTCCACAATGGCAGCCTTCTAACTCTGGTACGTACAGTATCTGAGGGGTTTGTTGATATGACAGGGCTATCTATTTTCTTGCCAGTCCGGCTTCTTTCTCTCTGTATTACATCCCAAGTTAGGCGTGGTGTTGTTCGTGTAATCTGTTATGAGATCCCCACGTCTTGGCGCTTGTAGATGTAAGGCGCCTCGGGGTGGATGTGGTCCATGCCCATTTCAGGTATTATCTACCTAGACAGGTAACCTCTATCTATCCTACTGTATCTAACAACAACAACCATTCCACCTCCGCAAATGCCGGGCCGGCGAAACAAGCAGGAACCGGCACCGGAATTTGGTGCGTGTGCTGCCCCACATGAGCTTCAATCGGTTCTCAAGACGTCACCCGCCCAATCAATCCCCTTGTCGCTCCCTCTTTATTCTACATCATCCCTCATCATCAGCCATTGTCAATCTCAACCTCAATCTCATACTCATACTCATACTAATCAAGTCTCTAATTGAAAGGCCCGGATCACTTTGGCAATCTCTCAAGGACTGGTTTTAGCTCACACACACACAAAAAAAACACTTCTTCATAACTGATCACTCGCAATGGTCCTCATCCAGCGCCTGGTCGCTTCCTCGTCAAGAGGCATGGTGCGACGATCACCAACAATTGCCATGATAATGACGAGGAATGCTTCAAACCTATCGACTCCAAAGGTCGGTATATTACAGAACCTGCGAAAGAACACTCACTGACTTACTCTCCAGCTCAACGACCCTTCTCTCCTCAAGAAGGATGTTTGTTATGTAAACGGTGAATGGGTGAAAGCAAAGTCTGGCAAGACCTTCAAGGTCAATGGTATGTACATACCCTCATTTGCTACCGGAGAGACCGTGTATGCTCACATATCAGACCCCTCTACTGGTGCCCTCGTTGGCACATGTCCCGAGTTCACGGCAGAAGATACCCAGTCAGCTATCCAGGCCGCCGCCGATGCCTTCCCAGCCTTTCGAACCAAGACGGGTCGTGAGAGGTCCAAAATCTTGCGTGCTTGGTATGATCAGATGATTGCCAATGCCGAAGATATTGCAACTCTTATCACCTGGGAAAACGGAAAGCCACTAGCTGATGCAAAGGGCGAGACGACCTATGCTGCCAACTTCCTTGAATGGTTCAGCGAGGAGGCACCCCGAATCTACGGCAACACTATCTCCAGTTCTGTGCCCGGTAACCGTGTGTGGACGCTCCAGGAGCCCGTGGGAGTCTGCGGCCTGATTACGCCGTTAGTACTATCCTTAGACAGTAGCCCTTGCCCATGAAACTGACCTAGGTATGATCAGATGGAATTTCCCTGCCGCCATGATCACCCGAAAAATTGGACCTGCCTTGGCTGCAGGCTGTACCGTAGTCTGCAAGGCTCCCGCTGAGACGCCCTTTACCTCGTTGGCCCTGGCAGAATTGGCACACCGTGCTGGTGTTCCCAAGGGCGTTGTTAACGTGGTGACCTCGCACAAAAACACTCCTGAACTCGGCGAACTCCTTACTTCGTCACCTACTATCAAGAAGATTTCCTTCACCGGCTCTACTGGTGTCGGTAAGCTTCTGATGAAGCAGTCCGCGGGCACTCTGAAGAAGCTCTCTATGGAGCTTGGTGGAAATGCTCCCTTCATCGTGTTTGACGATGCTGACGTTGACGCTGCTGTTGACGGCGCTATTGCGTCCAAGTTCAGATCCTCGGGCCAGACTTGCGTATGCGCCAACCGTATCTACGTTCAGCGTGGAATATACGACGAGTTTGCCAAGAAGCTCACAGAAAAGGTCAAGAGCTTCAATGTTGGCAACGGTTTTGACAAGGGCATCACTCATGGTCCCCTGATTCACGACCGTGCTGTGTCCAAGGTCGAGGCTCATGTCCAAGACGCTGAGAAGAAGGGCGCCAAGGTTACTATCGGAGGTCAGCGACTAAATGACCTTGGAGACAACTACTACGCCCCAACAGTCATCCGTGACATGTCCTCTGATATGGATATGGCATCCCAAGAAACGTTTGGCCCCGTAGCTGGCCTCTTCTCCTTCGAGACAGAAGAGGAGGTTGTCAAGATGGCCAATAACACCGAAGTTGGCTTGGCCGGCTATTTCTTTTCTCGTGACCTTGAGCGTGTACACCGCATTGCCGAGGCCCTTGAGGTAGGCATGGTTGGTGTCAACACGGGTCTCATCTCTGATCCTGCTGCGCCGTTCGGCGGCGTTAAGGAGAGTGGTTTCGGCCGTGAAGGTTCCTTGTATGGCATTGCCGAGTACCAGGTCACCAAGATGGTGACGTACGGAGGAATGGGCAAGCCATTGCAGTCATAAATAAGGTTGAAATGATAATCACCATGTAGTTGATTGGTTGGTTTACAATGTGATCGATCCCATGATGTGCTTTTTCTTTGAATCTGTTTGTCATGAATTAATATCGAGTTTTTGACTAGAACTAATGGATGGATGATGAATTCACGGGGAAAAAGAATGACTGACAAGGAAAAAAAAAGAGAAGAAGAAGAATAAACAAACAACAATTTGTTCGGACAAGCAAAAGAATGATCGCGGCAGGGTTCGAACCTGCGACCTTTTGTGCGCCTTTAGTCGATTGGAGACTGTAAGACAAACGCTCTTCCACTAAGCTACGCGACCTGTTTGATGGAAGGTTGGTCTGGTAATACTAACTATGTTCCCATCGATCTGTAGTGGGCTTCCAGTTGCGTGTAACACTGGCTCATGGCTTCCGTTGACGGTTCATTATAATGAGATGCTCTTATGAAAAAGTCGCTGGTAATTGGTTGCAGATTCGAGCCTGTATAGAATTGGGTGGGGGGGCCTATCAGATGCTTTATATGCATACTGCAGAGAGCTAACTGTAGGTAGGCCTTTTGCGTTTTGATACGGGGTTTGTAGATAACATATTATTGTTCCCTTAGTAGTGTGTATGCTATGTTCTCATAGATGGAGGTGTATCAAGAAGAACAAGCAGAGAAGAACTAAACTGACATCATACCACTCACCACGCCATCAAATAAATATGTTCATGAAGTTCTAATACTATATGACTGCATTCTCATTTTCATTCTTCCTGATCTACCACATTTCTTTCACTTCTCTTCTCTGTCTTGCGTGTATGTATATCATCCTTATCTTATCTTATCAGCTCCAGCTCAGACGATCCCCTCGAGCTGTCCCTCTCCAAATGCAAGGATTTTGCTGGCCTGTCGCAAAACTTCCTGACCTCTCTTTTCTCTTCCCCAACTACGAACACCCACTCATATTTACATCACAATGGCAATGTCACGAGCCAATGCGCCCATGAGGCAATGTGCCCGGCTATTGGCTTCTTCCACGAGGTACTAATTCCCCCCAAACAAACTGTCACATCATATGTTCTTTTGCTAAGGAAATTCTACATAGACCATTTGCAGTACAATCGATTTCTCGACCTGTTGCCCCCGTTCGCTTGTTTACGACCTCTTCACCTGTCTGCAAGAAGCGCACCATTGCTAGTCCCATCAACAGCCCCAAACACCACAGTAAATCTGCCAAAAATGAGTCATCTTCGTCCAACCCCGGCTCTCCAGAAGCTCCAGAAGACCCCCTCGACATGTCTTCTGTGACGGCTGCCTACGGCCCTATCGACGCACACTTCAAGACCCTGCTCGCCAGCATGATCCATGGGGGTCGCTTCAACCCTACAAACCTCGGTTCCCTCCCCGTACCCGTCAAGGATCCCTCCACGGGCGACGCCTCGTTCCCTCTCCGCGAGCTCGCCCAGGTCGTTCCCCGCTCCGGTCGAACCATTTCACTGCTCGTCCACGACAAGGAGTACATCAAGCCTATCATGTCAGCCGTCCAGTCGAGCCGTGAGTTTAACCAGCAACCCCAGCGATCGCCAGACAACGAGCTCGAGCTGCTTCTTAAGGTGGAGCTGGAGCGGAAGGACGACGTCGTGCGTCGTATAAAGGAGACGGTTCAGCAGTGGAGGGAGAGAATTCGACAAGCGAGGACCAAACATGAAAAGGTACTAAAGGAGTGGAAGAAGACCGGGGTCGTTCTGCCTGACATCATCAAGAAGGCCGACAAGGAGTTGCAGAAGGTACAGGACAAGAAGATGAAGGAGATTGATCAAGAGGAACAGCAGACTATCCGCCAGGTATAAATACATGCCAATGGAAAAGAAGAATTCCGAAATAGATGGAGGACATCATCACAAAGAAAAAAAAAAGGAATGTAAGATTATACGTCAGTGGAATATATCAAAATGAATAGCACATGTCAAGAACAGGACATTGTTTTATATAGTACATATCGTCACAACGATCAACGTAAAAAAAAAAGTGTACAGTTTTACACTGATCTTTCCCTTTTCCCCATCAAAGATCATCCTTTTCATATCGTGACATTTCCATGCTCCATGCTCATGCCTGCTTCTCACCCTTTCCAATCTTGACACCTTTCTTGGATAGTAGTGATGAGACCTTGGCCTCGAACGAGTTGACATCCTGAGTTCGGTATGTCTCAGCACGCAGATGCCAAGAGCGAGCCAGGCCGACAGGGTCCATTGCAAATTTGGGCGTCTCGTGCTGGCCGTTGATGGCACGTTGGGTGATGACCTGGCGGATGGACTCTTCAGCATCCTGAATGATAGGAGCCTGGGTTTCCTCCGACTTTGCTGCTGGCTTCTCTTCAGACGCAGCCCCGACCTCAGCATCTGGCTTGGCCTCGGTTTCCTTAGCAGCCAGACGCTTCTCCTGGAGATATTGCTCAGCGGCTCTTTTAGCCTCTACATCCGCAAAGAAACGGATGCCAGCATTGCTGACCTCAAAGGCGGAGTGTCGGGGCAGAGTCAAGTTCTGCGCACCAATGGGATCCGCACCGCCGAGGACGCTGAGGTTCTGCAGAACGGTAGCCGACTTTCCGGCGGCCGAGGTGGGAGTGGCGGGCATGTAATCGGCAAAGGACTCTGGGGTGACTGAAGGGTTGAAGGTAGATCGCATGCCGAATCGCAAATTGTTGTCGAATTCGAGTTCATCGGGCTCCATGACGGAGAATTCGTTGGCTCGCCTCCTCTTCTTCTCCTTGTCCTCCTCTGTCTCCTCTCGCGATCGACCGCCTTTCTTGCCGCCTCTTCCCCGACCGCCTCCACGGCCTCTCCCACGGCCACGCATACCACCACGACCACCTCGACCGCCCCGACCGCCACCTGCACCATCAGCACGAGGGGGGAAGCTACCAGGTCCTCTACCCGCAAGACCACCGCGAAGACCACCACGGCCACGACCACGGAAGCCACCTCTTCCGAGTCCCGCAGGAAGACTCTTCACATCGATAACTTTGGGGGCGCCGGCATGTGCTGAAGCTCCAGAACGATTCGGGTTAGAGTTGGCAAGGTCAGGTCGGGAGCGCTGCGTGAAGGATGGTCTCGAGGGTCTGTTGTCGGAACCGTTGACGTCCGCAGCCTGCAAGTGAGTGGTGGAGAATTGGCGGATGCAGGATTGCAGAGCATCAGAGGCCTGCTCGATCTCCGGCCTTGTTCGGCTACACACCGAACGGAAGGCGTGCCGGTGCATATTTAGTTCTTGATGTAGTTGAAGATTTGGTGATATTCCATCAGACTACATGTACCCAGGGATATCACTAATTTTCTGCCGATGGGTTGGGGGTGTGATGACTAATCGGTGAATATGTACTGTGATTTGTCAATGGTTTACACCTCAGTACCTATTCATCATGTCTCGGCCGTCTAATAATCTCTCGATCAATCATTTCATAATTTGTGTTAAAAAAGAGGATAAAAAGAATACATATGTACTCCAAGTAACAACTTCAGCTAGCCAGCTGTCTTCCCAACACTAGACGAGACTTGTTCGTATACCCGTCAACCGCGAATGCTATACTAAGTATACATGACACCACAGTCCAAGACGTTGGTTGCCCTGGATGTTCGATAACATCACCAACACCAGGATTCTCCATCCTATAACAAGCGCAAGCCATGTATTTCCCAGGTCCGAGGGTTAAAAATAAACCAAAAAAAAAAGAAACAAAGAAAGAAAAGCAAAACTCCAGGGTCATAATTTGTGTGGTATGGGTAGATCCTGTATGCCGAATTGACCATTTCTGGTCTGCCAAAATGGACTTTTACATCCATCATTTGCGAAGCAAGATCAGCGTGAACCGCGACGACATGGATTTCACCCCATGTGTGCTCATATGCACTGGTACTCCTGTGGTGTTTTCCTCGCTTCACGGCCTCAATCTACCTCACCTGGGTCTCCCCTAGCGGTTCGTGTGTGACTCTCACCAACGGTTCTACTTAGTTTAGTGGTTGTCGAATCATATAATTTGACGTCGTTGCTGAATCTTAAGATAGCAAAGTATATGTTCAGAAGATGATATTGTCATGGCTTATCTAAGAGCCTGTAAACGGCGTGCGATGACACCAGCCGCTCAAGCGGCATGGGTTGATATTGATTATACACTCTGAGGTTGAACCATAGCGGGCTGCGAAAAGGGGTTAGCTGCGTTGCAAGATACAGATACACATGAACTTCACTTACCGGACTGTTGAGCATGTGTTGCCTCTTGTTTCGGCTCTTCTTGATGTGACTCTTGAGAGCACTCGAGTCAAGCGGCTTGAGCAGTTCAAAACTGCAGAGAAGCTCAGCAGACACTGACATGACGGCGCCCCAGTTATCAAACTCTCCACAATACTGCAACATGTAAGTAATTGATTGTCTCGGGCGATGGAATGCACAGAACTCAGAACTCACATTTGGTGCGCTAAAGACCGTCACCAAAACCCTGTCGTTGAAAAATTCATAGCCATCCTCAACCACCATGTGCGCACGACAGACAAGGTCAAAATCGTGAACCGCCAAAAATTCAGAGATGATGCGTTTTCCAAAACAATAACTGACACCTCTCTCGTTGGCTTCCCAGTCTTGTTCCATGTCTGCGGGATCTGACCACAAGAGATCGTTGAGCAGACCGTAGTCAGGCACATCGGTCGGTCGAGCAATATTTCGGATGTCATCCATGTGGCTAAGCGCGGGGGATAGACCTCCATGAACACAAAAGATCTTGCCTGCTACAATCGCGGCGATGGGTAGCGTGTTAAAGCAATCGACAAACGTCTTCCATATCTTGACATTGCACCTTCTCTTACACTCGTCGTAGAATCCATACACTCGAGTAACGTTCGCACATTCGTGGTTACCACGAAGAAGGAAGAAGTTCTCGGGGAACTTGAGCTTATAGCACAGAAGGAGGAGGATGGTCTCGAGTGATTGCTTTCCACGGTCGACGTAGTCGCCGAGGAACAGGTAGTTGGAGTTAGGGGGGAAACCGCACATCTCAAACATTCTGATGACATCCGTGTACTGTCCATGAACATCTCCCACAACCTTGACAGGAGCATCAAGCTCTAGGAGAGCGGGCTGTGAGAGAAAGACTTCTCTTGCCCTTTGACAAATAGCCACAATCTCAGCGTTCTTCAAGCAGACGCTCTTTGTGACTTTACCAGCATAGCCTGCGTCGAGGAGACGCTTGATGAAGTCGTCAAGATCGATGTCCTTGATATCTGACATGGCTACATTCGAGTTACCGCCTGAGGGATCGGAGGGCGCATTGTTGACTGGGTTGATAGTGTTCTCTCGCTTCACGAGGATGGATTGACCTGGAGCTTGCATGTGGGCGTTCACCCCCGCATTGGAGCATGGTGGTTGATCGGAAACATGGTCAACTTCGCCCGAGGCCTGCGCATCGCTCAAGCTACGGCCCGCATGTCCCAGCATGGGAGATGGAGGGGGTTGATCCTCTGCAATGGCAGACTCTGAGTTAGAGAGGTCAGTGCCATTTGTTTTGAGGGAAGGCAGTTCGCTACGGCTCAGTCGCGATGCGCTTGACCGCCCACTCCTGCCGGATCGCACAGAAGCGGCGTCATTCTTGGTGTTGTCGCTTGTAGAGTCACCGTTGGAGAGAACTGCCGAATTCCTAGGGCTGTCTTTGCTACTGGTTCCCGGTATCTTGGATCGTAAGGAGCCGCGGAAGGATCGGGATGAGTCTTTGGTGTCGGATCTGCTGAAGGATGGATACGATTGAAGCCCGTCACCAGGACCGGCCGAGCCGGAGCCCTTGGAGCCGCTTTCTCTAGAACTTTGGTTACCCATGTTGTTCTCGAGGTCGAGGCGCGTTGATCACGGCGGCTGTCTCGTGAGCCGCGCAATCAATAGTTGTACCGATGTATGTAGCAGAACCGTACTGATTGGGTCCTATTTGAAGAAATGCAGGTTGTTGGGCGGGGGCGGTAGGCACTCAAAGGCTACCCTTGCTTTGTCAAGAAATCAGATGGAAGATGAGAACGGATGGACAGTTCTATCGTACTCAGGATCGATTATGACTGAGTAAGATGATGGATTGTCGAGCTTGAGCCTTAAGAGATGGAGTTTGCGGCGGTAATGACGTCGTGGGGAAGTGTCGTAACGCCGCGATGGAACCGGAGGCGGTAGATGATGTGAAGTGGAGGATAATCGGAGTTAGGCCTTGGCTGTGAAAAACCCGAGGGTAATTCTGAATAGTATTGTCAGCTTTGATTGTTTGGTTAGAAAAATGTAAAAGAAAAAATGGTATGAAACGATGGGCTATGGATTTGCGACAACGTGAACTGAAGGTGGAGTAATAAGACTGTAAAGAAGTAAAAAAGAAAAAGAAGAAGAAAAAAAAAGGAAAGGCCCCAGGTCAGTGTGGGCAGGGACAAATGACCTAGACTTTGGTAGGAGCAAAATCTTGGTGGAGGTGGTGAGAGCTGACGATAAGAGACGAAGTGTACCGTTTAGAAGTGTGATAAGACAGATATGAGAGTACGATAACGAGTAATCAACAAAACAGTCATTAACACAATTCTTTTCAAAAGGAAAGAAGGTCGAGAACAATGAAGAAATGATGATGAAGGCGATGATGAATGAAGATGAGAGAGGCGGAGGCGGAGAAGGCTGAGAAAAGGTAGCTTGAGTAACTACAGTATGATCGAGAGGTAAGGTAGGGAGGGTGGGGGAGTACAAGGCGACGTTGTAGTACCTGGGTACCTAGGGAAGAGTAACGATGGCGCAGGTACAGGTACAGTACAGCCCTTGCTTTGTTCAACAGTCCAGCAACAGTGATGATATCCTTGGGTGGACAGTTCGTTATTGGATATAGCTGAGTTTAACAAGGACGAGAAAGAATTGATTTACCTTGAATAGTCAACGATATAAGCCGCAGGACGCAAGTTTTCACGGAGAGAACAAAGGGAATGTTAACTCGATCGATTGTCAAAATTTGATGGTTACAGGAGCGAAGACGGATGTAAGGGGCACAGTAGACAAACATAGAAGAGATAACATAACCTACATAGGTACAGAGTACAGTAGGTAGGTATGTAGGTAGTCTGAGTTATCACTACAAGAGCTAAGCAGCAGTTTTTCTAGCTTGGCGCCTGAGGGAGGGGAGAGTAAAGAGCAGGGTCGAGAGTCAAGCCAAACAAAGCGGGACACCATTTGAAGCACAAACCCAAGGGCTTGAAGCCAAGCGAAGCGAAGCGAGGAATGGTCTTTCTCCTTTCCAGATGAGGTTCCACACCTCTCTTTTTTTGTGGCTGTTTTGGTTTTTTATCTCGGAGAACCACACATAATGCTGAGGGCGATGATCAGTTAACGGGTTTGCTCACATCTCTGATGGGGTTGTATATGTATATGTTTTAGGAGCCTTGGCCCTGATAGCCAGCAGCAATCATTGGAGGGAAACATGTTTGATGAGATTTCAGTCCAAGCTGTACTCCAAATAAACTCATCAATGACAATCGTACATATGCGATCGTGGGTTGCAAAGCGGGTTGCTGCCGGCTCTTGAGATCTGCATCCATCCAATCCTAGTCAAGAGTTTGGTGAGGGGAAGTATGAACGACTTTCCTGGAAGCGTGGGATGGGCAGTCTTATACAAGGTGGGGGAATGGCAGAGTTGAGTTGATGCCGAATCTGAAGAGTATCTTGAATGAATGGATTGGATTGATATTGGTAGCATCTGTAGATTGGGAAACAATGTTATATAATGATAATGATATGATATCCATTGTTCATGTTTAAGTTGATGCAAACTTGCGGGGCAACCAAACCATTTATTTATCAATCTAATCATCCGTTTTCAGGCTTTCTCAAACCAACCTCAAACCTGATAGGTCAGCCAGGTATCAAGATGTAGTCTAGCAATGGTAGACCGTAGACACCAGTATCTGTGCAAACAGAGACTTTAGTATTATTTCACTAGCAAACATTCTGTGGGTTGTGATACCTAGAAGTTGTATGTGAGCGAGGTAGTAGATATGTAATCAATGCCTTCTATATCACATTAAATCTCTCTTACCCTGAAAAGAGGGCCAGCACGCGAAGAAGACAAACTCATGTACGATCGTCCCCTACCTCCGACTCAATGGTGATAGATGCACCACTGAAACGATATTTTAGTATTTTCGTACCGAGGCGAAATTACAGACTGATCTCTCCAGTTCGATAATTGATTACAAGTCACGAGTCCGAGCAAGAACATCAAGGTCCAACATGAGTGATCACTCTGAGAATAGACTGAAAGGGGGGATTATGCTAGTAGCTCGTTCAAGCAGCGTTGTTGGTTGGTTACCAATTCTTCTGGCAGAGTGATAAATCCCGACCGTGACAAATTGAACGCATTGCTGTCACGCCATCATGTGAACTTGTCTGTAGTCCCTTAGTCCTCAATGTTAATTCGATAATAACATGCCAGCCATGCCGCTCAAAGAGATCTTGATAAAATCAGGAGCCATATCAGAAATGACGATCCTAGACTTTGCCGAGTAAAAAAACCTGGGGATGCCGTAACGTACCGTGGACGTGTCGCAGCATTGCACCACATGGAGTACTTGAGCCACCAAAGGACCAGCACCAGCTGTGCTGTAGGGAATAAACAGCTATTTCTAAAAATAAAACACGCTTCGCCTGTGTGTCGAGCTAAGAATTGGGCTGTGCTGATACGGCTGCTTGTGGCGGAATTGTCATGTTACGGGTCTCTTTCCACTTTGCCTCAACTTGAGGTTAGTAATTCAAATTCCTCACTTCATTATCCGAGGCCTAAATGCTTGGGAACTTCTTGGCGAGATTATTCATTTGAGTGAGCTCATTTTGGTTGTCGGACTCTTTTTCTTTGCTGACGGCCAAATGCGAGGAAGGATTCTTTTTTAGTTAGGGCCAAACTGTCAGCGTGGTGTAAGCCGCAGGCGGGGTGATGATTACTGTACAGCAAGCAGTTTTGATTACATTACCTCAGTTATCTTACAAGGAGATCTACGACACCAATTTTTTCTTCTTCTTCTTTGTGTTCACAGGGATACGAATATGATGGAATCCGACTTCAGGAGTACATTACGTCCTTCTAGAGACTCTAATTCAAAAGAGCCCACATTTTCGTCACTTTGAACCTAGCCTCGACAAACCCGATTTTTGATAATCTGGATGGACGATGGACGCGACGCTCAGAGGTGGACCCGAAAATAAACCCTGGTCTGTTCATCTGGGTTTTAATGGATTCCAGTAGCTGGAGCTGGGTAGCCCACTGCGACAGACCCTTCCAGTTTACTGAAGTACCATGAAGGATTTATAAAGGGATCAGTGCTAAGTACCAGCCAGAGAGATTTTGGGTATTTAGTACAGAGGATGGCAGGAAGAAAGTCGTTGCCATCGGATTGATTGTATTGAGAAGGATTGATCAGCTCTTCAAAGAATAAGAAAAAAAAAAGACTCAAAAGCAAATGGTATGGTACAGTACATTAGAGGATCCTGCTGTCTGGCCAATTGCAAGATCGTCATGTTGATCATGGAATATCAACGTTTCCACCCAACCCAACAACATACATGACAGTGCATGCACGTTGGACTGTTTATTTTCGACATTGGTCGATACAGGCCCTGAGATGCACGTACAATATAGATCTTACTTGTCCCGTACTGCCAAGTAAAATTCAGCCATCGCACAAACAGAAGCCATAGAAAGCCAATATCCTTACAGGAAAACAAAACTCGGCTTCAGTTAGACCGTCCATTTACTGCATCCGTATATACTGAATGCTCGTGGCTGAGCTTCCTTGCAGGATCTAACCTTCAGCTTGTCTCTAGTGGAAACACCCATTCCCCTCTCTCTTTCCAGGACCACATACAAATCCAACTAGGCCAAGGACGACATGGGAAGTCGTAAGCACGACGCCTCAAATAGCGTAGAAATGTGCCGCCAAGGCAGACCTAGCTCCCTTTAACACTGTGATGATGCTGGAATATGTGGGAACATTCAACCTAACGTTTCACCCAGCCTCCTTCAGCCCGTTAAAGCACAGCGAGTTTTTCGTACCAGGGACCCAGGTCAAAAAAAGTCGGGACCTCCACAAGTGACACGCGGGAAGGGGGGCTGAACATGCATTGCGCCAGCATGTATCTTCTCATACAGTTTTATATGCATGAATACCTGGCATCACCTGGTTTCTTCCTCTGCTGACGACCACCCGTCCAGGCTGCGCCACTCCATGTTTGTTGTTGCTTGTACTTCTTGCAGCATTGACAAGCAGCTGAAAAAAGGTCTCTTTCTCTTTATAAAACCACCCATCCTTCGTTCTACTTGTTGCTGTTGCTGTCATTCATCCTTTTTTCCCTCTTCTCCATTGTTTTATCCTCCCATCCCCTGTGAGACTTACAACTAACCTTATTTGTGTCTCTTCTTTCGCTCACGTAACCCACCGGTCGACTCTTTCTTTACATCATCATCAATACCATCGTTTTATCGATAATCGCCGAAACCGCACCATCGCTCAAGCACCAGACTTGACTACAGTATCAACTATCCGACCAAACTAGATCGAACAACAACAATATCAACACCAAAACCTGACATATAACCACAATGGGCGTCGGTCGTTTCTTCTGCGTGGCGTTGCCATTCGCCCTTACAGTCGGCTCCATCATCTTCCTCCTTGTTGGTGCTCTTGCTGGTGTCGCCGACAAGTCTCTCTATATCTTCCGTGTTAATGTCGAGGATATGAGCATCGACCCTGCAACCCTCGACAACTTTGTTGAAAACCTTGACATTGGGCTCAAGGCTCGTGCTGAGACCAAGACCAGCAACATCACCGCCGCCGATCTCAACTTGGGCAAGGTCTACGATATCACCGTCTGGGGTTACTGCCACACCGACCAAGATGACAAGCGAAAGTGTGAGAAGCCTCGATTTGACTGGGCCTCCAAAACTCTGAACACCACATACATTGAGAACATTGGTGCCGCAGCTGGTGTCAAGATTGAACTCCCTGATGAGATTCAGGATGCTTTGAAGGCTTTCCGTCACGTCACCAAATGGACACAAGTTGCCTTCATCGCTGCCTTTGTCGCACTGGCCGTTGAAGTCATCCTGGGTATCTTTACCAGTTGCTCCACTCTCATGTCTTGCTGCACTTGGATCTTTGCCGGCATCGCCGCAGCACTTGTTTGCGGTGCTGCCTCCCTCGCAACTGCTATGGCTGCTGTCGTCGTTGGTGCTGTTGAGGGTACTGCCAAGTACTATGGTGTTCGCGCTAGCATCAACACCAAGTTTCTCGCTATTGTCTGGATTGCCGCTGCCTTTGCCATTGGTGCTGCCCTCTTCTGGGTCTTTACCATCTGCTGCTGCAAGCCTGAGAAGCGTAGCCGAAACAAGAACCGTCAGTCTCAGAGCGGCGAGAAGCTTCTCCCTACTGGCGGCAGTGGCTATGCCCCTCTCGGCAGTGACCACGAGATGCAGACGGGCTACTACAACCACAACCAGTCACAGTCTCAGTATGGTGCTCCTCGCTACCCCAGCGGTGCTGCGCGCTCTGATCTCGCTTACGAGCCTTATTCGCACCGAGCTTAAATGTACGAGCGGAGATGGGAATGTCATGAATTGGCCAGGAGAGGTTGTTCAACAACCATTATGACTCTGCATTGACGGCGTTTGGGTCTAATTGGGATTATTACTTACTGGAGGATGAAAGAAGGGGACGTGGCAGATAGCGCGATACCCAAAACTTACCTTGAGAACATGGGTTTGATATACAATGTTTTGTTGTTTATATAATTGTTTGAGCGATGAAATACATATGATTCAACTTTATGTCACCATATACATACCTACTCAAGTGAATTGAACGGAATTAAATAACTACCTAGGTAGGTACTAATGATATGGTACCTACCTGTCGTGACATGTTTCTCACTGGTGGTATCTTCCAAGATGGGAAAGAGCTGTGTTTGAGTGGAAGGGGAAGGACCACATCCAGTCAGTCATGAGCCCAGAAGGAGGGAGAAAAAAAAAAAAAACTTCTGCACGAAACCCACTTCCACATTTTGCACTCATTAAATCGAATGTGCCCATAACATCATCTGGAGCCAAGCGGAACCCGACGACTCTCTACCTCGTATCTGGTCGATTTTATGATATCCTATTGAACCGTCCTAGTTTTCTCCCTCACTCTCCGATGTTGCTATCAATCGACTCATAAGTTCTGCCTCATGTCAAGCGTATGCCCCTCCCCCGCCCTCATG